>QEPC01005600.1:652203-674880 GCA_003113815.1 Sphenodon punctatus | reverse complement strand
AAGGGATTTTTATGTAGGAGTATGGGGAAATGTGAGGGTGCCTGGGGCATGGCTCCGGTAGCTTGGCAGCATGTGGGATGAACATGGCTCCAGCAGAGCGTGGCACAGAAAGAGGGGACCAACGGTGGTGGCAGCCCAGATGTTTGTATGAGGAGGACGGCTCAGTGATGGAGTGGAGGGGCACAGCCCCAATAGCTTGGCCGTGTTGGGGGCAGGAGGAGACTAAGGCAGGGGGGAAATGAACCTGCTCCCAGCCTGCCTCTGCTTACCTGTTTCTGGGCCTGCCGGCCTTCCAACCTCCCTCCTCTGTCCCTGCATGATCCGGCCGGCTTCCTGGTGCGACGTCCTTCAGCCGGATTCTTCGACCCTTTCTCATCTGGATCCATTTCCTGAGTCTGCCTGGGCCTGATCCTGCCGCTACTCTGTGTGCTCTTCTTAGTCTGCCCATCACCCGGAGTTCTGCCCTGCCGAGCTGCCTAGTCCACCTCAGCCTCCAACCCCACCCTTGTGCCCATCTGAGCCAGCTCACCCCTGCCCTGGATGCGGGCCATATCCCATAGGTCCTGTCCCTCACCCTGCTTCCGCCACAGTACCATGCCCCATCCAGGGCCCCTCTCACACTGCCAGGTCGCATTGCTTTCATCTGGAACCACAGCCTGTAAAATGCAAATCGCCCGCCAGTGTTTGGAATTGCTAACTAAAAAGCCCTGGGGAGCTGAGCTGCGGCTGGATTTATATTTTAATTTCATCCTTCCCTCGCCGCGCTTTGGCATACATTAGTCGTGGGCTTCCCGCGCCCGAGACTGGCAGCTGGGGCCTTTATTGGCTTAATAAAATGTGACCCGCAACCAACAAATCCATCACGGTGCCTCAGCATCTGGCCCTTCTTCTAGCCACTGCTCATTTTTATGGCTTTGATATTTCTCTGAGGAACAAACAAACAAACACTCAGAGAGAGAGGTGAGAAGTGCACCAGGGCTGCTTTAACGCAGAACGGGAGACGGAGGCTGTAGGAGTCTCTTTGACAGCGTTGACATCATTAGACACCGAGGCCTCCAAGGCCTCTCCCAGAAAGGCCAGAGACAGAAAATTCATCTCTGGTGATTTGCGTGACCGCAAAAACCCCAGGGTTTCTGGGTCTGAACCAGAGAACAAAAGCCGAGCGGAGCTCATATTTGCTCACCTGCCCCAAGGGCGCTGACCTCAAGATGGAACAAATACCCTATACATATTTGGGATCCAGCAAATTTTCCCTATTTGATTTGATTCCTACAAAGATGATACAAAACTCTATTGCCCCTTTCGTAAAGCAGGAACCAGTACCTGCAAAACCAGCTACGCGCGTTGAATTTGCAGCACCCGAATCAACCCATCGCCTTTGGGTAATAATCTCCGGTAACCTGAAGAGTGCCCAATTTGGGTACTTGCTGACCTGGAAAACCAACTTCCGGTCCCCTAATATTGACTTCTAGTCCTGAGTTTTCAGGTTTCTGTCCCAATTTGCCAACTGGTAACTGGAAAAAAAATATCTGTAACTTGGTAAGAGAAATTGGTGATTTTAGGGTAGCTGGGTATCCGATTGGTGGCTGGGTAGCCTGTGGGCTACCAACATGGTACCCAAAAATGCAGGAATTGCTCGTGGGTTTCAGCTCTACGGCTTTTGGTCACACAGCGATTTTGATTTTTCCAGTGACATCATTTTGGTGCTAGAGACCCACAAGGAGACCCATAAAAATGGCCAATTTTTGAGATCTGAACTGCTTCTCATAGTTTGAGTACTGCATAGTGCCCGGATGGGACCGTTTGGTATACCTGGGGAGAGGGTGTGGTAGCAGTGATTGAGGGATCTGGGGCCCCGAGGTGACTTTGGATCTCATGGGGTCTACGCTAGCCAGCTGGCCTAATGGGTCAGCTGCCCTTGGGGATGGTCCGGAGGCTGCAGCTGGTGTAGAATGCGGCGGCCCGTCTCTTAATGGGGATGGGTCACCGCGAACACATTACACTGGTGCTCCGCTCTCTGCACTGGCTGCCTAGTGTCTTCCGGGCCCAATTCAAGGTGCTGGTAATGACCTATAAAGCCCTAAACGGCCTGGGCCCGGCTTACCTGTGGGACCGCCTCAGGCCCCGGATTGCATTGCGGCCCCTGCGGGCGGCCGGGGACGCCCGACTCAAGGTTGCCTGGGCGGCGACGATGGGGAGGACGTTCTCGGTGGTCGCTCCCAGGCTGTGGAATTCCCTCCTAATGGAGACCTGCCTGGCCGCAGAGCTCCCCTCTTTCCGGAGACGAAGACCGTGTAAGATCTGGCTGTTCTGCCAGGCCTTTGGAGAGGGAGGGTGGGGAGGGGGAATTCTGTCCTTTTAGTTTTTATCATTTTCGTGTTTTTAATGATATTTTATGTGTATTTTTAGTGTTATTATTATTATTATTATTAACAAACATTTATATAGCGCCAGCAGTGTACCTGGCACTTTACAAAGTAATAAAATAGACAGGGTCTATGCTTACGCATTTTGTAAGCCGCCCCGAGCTGCTCTGTGAGCAGGAGGGGGTGGGCTAGAAAAATAAATAAATTAAAATCTGCAGGTGACCCAGGTGCCATGCACCTGCCCGGAGCGGAGCACCTGGCAAACGTGAGTTGCCGGCACCATTTTGGAAAAGGGCAGCCAGCACGGTTGCCAGAGGTGCAATTTTTTCCAGGACACTTATGAAAAACACACGTTGCGGGGCCCTGCATTGGCGACTTCTAACTCCCTGTGGCAGGTGTGGTAAGTCTTTGTCAGGATTAGCTCCCTGGAGCAGCCTGGGGCCAGAGATGCAGCTTGGGGCTGCGGAGCCAAGGAGCTTTGAAGTCACGTAGGCTCTGTCATGCGGTGGGGCCATGGCTCAGGTGGTAGAGCACACGCTTTGTATGTATAAGGTCCCAGGTTCAATCCCCGGCATCTCCGATTCAGGATCTCTGGTAGCACGTCTGGGTGAGGCCTCTGCCGGGGATCTTGGAGGGGTCTCCGGTAGCACACCGGTGGTGCTGGCCTCTGCTAAAGAGCCAGGTTTGGAGCTGAATTTGAAACCCCTGCTGCCATGTCAGGTTGTGACAAGACTGGGCTAAGATGGACCATTGGATTGACTCAGGCAGCTCCTTATACCGGTTTTTGCGGGTACCCGTTTCAGTTCTAGTTGTGATGTGGCACTCTCTGTCTAGTCTGAGGGGCACACAGAGTTTATAGAGTCCGATGGATTAAGCCTTGCAGCTCCCACTGGGGACAGATTAAGGCAGTGACCACTGTCAAACCCTCCAAAATGTTTTGTGGACCACATGCACCTGCTGGAGATGGCTGTGGGGCCGATGGTGGGAAACCAAAATCTGCTTTCCTATAGCTGCAGCTTGGTCCTTCGACTCAGTGACAGAGCACTCATCGCGGTCTCGTGGGCCATGGCTTGGGAAGCACGAGGTGACTATTATCCCCAGGGGGGCACCGAGGCACAGAGCAGAACCCTCTCCCAAGATGACACCGGCAGCATCACCACCATTTTGGAAAAGGACAGCCATTTTGCACGTGCGCGTTACCAGGACAAATGCGGTATACAGTAAATCAGTATACAGGACACAATAAATGGTACAGGGTAAATCACGGCAAACTGAGAAAACGTCTTGATCGAGAAAGTGTTGAACCAGGGCGTTTCTTGATTATCGATTCTTGCTAAAAAGAAGTAGAAAACGGTGATTCTCGGTAAGAATCGAGAGAAAAATCAAGATTGAGTTTCAACCTCTTCTACGTTTGAGACCTGCTCCTAGAACCTCACCTTGATGGTTATTTGCGCACAGAATCCACCGTTTGGGGATCGCACCTTCAGCAGATGGGTGTTCAGGCCTTTGCCTTGCTGCGACGGGCCCCTCAGTGTGGAGTCGAACTTCCTCCCCCCGCAGATGTCCATCTCAGCTCCTCCCTAGCACCTAAAGGCTTTTCCATTCTGCAGAAGCCTTTAGAGGATCCACTGCTGGTTTCCCCTGAATGCAATTTTCCTCCCCCTTTTAAATGGTTTTTAAAATGAACTGTAGGTTGTTCTGTTGACTTTGTAAACGCTCACCTCGTGCCGTTCGATAATATGCACAATATTGTCAACGTGCACAATATAAATAAATAAATTATACCCACTTTGGGCGAGGGAGGGAGTCTAGAACAGGAGAGGTTGGAAGGCACGATCCCCCAGGTCTGGAAGGACACTTTATATTTAGTGGTTGGAGTTCATCAGGAGACTCCAAATGCCCATTTCTAACGCTCAGAAAAATTGTGTTTCCTTGGTTCTACCGGGGGGTGGGGGGACTGGGAGCGAGGACTCTTGGGTTCTGCTCTTGATGCTGCTGCTGAGTCCCTGACCTAACCTTCAGCTCTGTGTAGCTCTTCAAAAGGCCACTGCTCTGCTACGGGAATTCAGAAAGCTGGTTTTCCTCCACTCTTGCCCTTTCTTTTATGGGTTACTTCAAATGCTAACTGATTTGCTCCCTAACAGGGCAATTACTGCACAGCTCCTATCGGCACTTCAAAAACAGCTAACAAGCAAAAGCAGCTCATCAAAGCCCGGTTCTGAACAGTCCTGGCATAATTACAGCCACCAGAAAATCACTGCCGGTTTAGTCAGCCCCCGTGGCCATAACTCAGTGCTGTGCCGGAGACCGAGAACTGGGGTTAGCTCCTAGCACGGCTCATGTATCAGGAGAGGCCGGGACCAGTGGAGCGGCCCAGCTTCTGAGCCACGAGGAGATGACAACCCAGCATCCCCAAATGGCTGGGAGTGAGGGGAGACCTCTGAGAAGGGGGGCCCTGGATGACAGGACAGCAAAAAGAGCATCAGGGAGGAGAGCCACGCCCCCTCGTCTGTATATACACGGGACAGCAGGCCGCTCTCGGAACTCGCCAGCACGGCTGGGCGCGCACCGCTCAATGTTGGCTCAGGATCACCCCAGGCCGTGTCGGCGGCTAGCGCAAGCTCTGACCTCAGGAAACCCCCAAAGTCACAGCCTGGGCTAAGACCCGCCTGACTGGGCCACAGCCGGCGATCACACGTTTTGGCCGGCCATGACTCGGCCTGAATCAGGGCCTGCCATCACAGGGCCGGCACGGCTGTCCGTCATGGTGGGTCGGGGGCTGGGAGCAGCACAGGGGTGGGGCCGGCTACCCACATCTCTCTTGTGGCCCTCCCCGGGCTGTGTGGGTGGCGAGACCACGGCCTGGCCGCAGGGACATACGTTCGGTGCCCTGACACGGCCCGGCCCATGTTCTGCCGTGGATTTCTGCCCTGGGCCAGGTTGTTTTTACCCAGAGTTCAGCCTGGAGCTGGTGGCGGGGGGGCTTTCCCACTCAGGGGCCTCTTTGAAAAGGCTTACAAGCTCCGAGGGGTGCAGAGCAGATGGAGACAGGGGTGCGCTCAGGAAGAGGCGAGTCCAGACCGCAAATTTGTCCCTAAACCTCAGCACGTCCTCATCTCTGCTCCTCCTCCTCGTTTCTACAGCGCTACTAGCTGTGCCCCTTCCCCGAGCTCAGTCTCTCAGTGCTTGCGGGTGGGTCGGAACTAGATCCAAGGGCCAGATCCGGGAACGAGAAAGGAGCTGCATAAAAACTAGCCAGAAGCCAAATTTGGTCCCCGGGCCTGAGTTCCCCCACCTCTGCTGGCTAACACGGGGCAAGCGGTCCATTGGGTCATCATTTCATACACGTGTCGCTGCAGAGCAAAGACCATCGTTTGCTGCCGGGAGCACGTCAAGGGAACTGCCGAGACGGACCCACGGTGCTACCAAAACACGGTGCACGTTTATGGCTTATGGACAGCTCCCTGCCATGGACATTGCTCGGCCAAGCCACCAGGAATATTCTCCTTAGAATTATAGCAATGGAAAGGACATCTAAGTCCAGCCCTCTGCCCCAAGCAGGATAGCTTCGCATACAGACCCTCATCGAAACGGGTCTTGAAAACATCTAAGGAAGGAGATTTTACAACCGTCCTGGGCAACTGACCGACAGGTCTTGCAGCCAGGATTTCTGAACATTTCTTAGTGGCTCTCTGGTCCCATGCATAACCCAGAGCCTGGGGTTCAAAACGAGCCCCCGAGCTCCATGGTAGGTTTCTGGCCCCGGGAGTTGGCAGGCAAGGGGCTGGGAGCCTGGGTGAGGGTTCCCCTTCTAGACCAGCTAGGGGCTCCCCCCTGTTTCGGATAAAAGTTTATAGTTTGTAAATTCATGCTAGAACTGGGAATACAGCTATTCTGGATGTGAAGGGGGAAATACTGGGGGGACCAGAGCTGAAATGGGGGGGCAGGATCAATGTCGGGTTTTCTTCCGCAATTTTGAGTACGTTGTAGTTAACGCAAATACCATTCGACACAGCATTTGAGAACCCATTGTTTCGCAGTTTTGGTTATTTGATGATCTGGGGTATGGAATGGCTTCTGTATGAGGAGAGGCTTTAAAGGTAGGGCGTTTCAGCTTGGAGGAGACAACCGAGAGGGGATAGAAGTTTATAGAATCATGAGTGGTGTGGAACGAGTAAATAGGAAGTTGTTATTTACCTGCTCAAATAGCACTAGGGGACACTGTCACGGAGGAACATAGGGTCACACACGTGTGATACTGGCCTACATGTAGACTATAAGCCTAGTAAATATGTAAAGCAAACGGTGCAACATGTATGTAATGTTACAATTGAGAACTGTAAAACCCAAATCAGGACTGACACTGACGAAACTCCAGGAAATGCAAAGAGAAAAAGAATGTGTATTGGGAACCCTGGCCAGACAGAACCCTGTGGAGATTCAAATCGACCTTCAGGTTTGCCTGGGTTGCCTACATGACGGACCTCAGGTTTCTCCAAGGTGGGAAAGCTGAAACAAAGAGACCATGAAAGGTACTTAAGCAAGGGCCATTAAGCCATCTTCTCTCTCGCTTGGTCAGAGCCATCTTGAGCACTCGCATCTGCATCCTGGATCCTGCCAGCCAGCAAGGCTGGGAACTATGGACTGAGACCAGGACTTTGCTCTCTAGCAACTCTAAGACTGAAGACCCAGCCGCTTACATCAAGGACTGAGAAGAACTTATGGACCTTGGTAGGGTAAAATGCTTATTTAGGAACTCAACCAGTAGAGCTTAGGAATGCGTTATATTTACCTTTGATTTCTAGTAACCACTCTGTATCAACTATCTTGCTCATGTAATCAATAAACTGACTTATCTTTATGAAGAAGTGTCTGTGTCTAACATTGGAACACAAGTGAGCAACAAGGGTTCTCAATCTCTTGCGAACCCAGAGATTAAAGAGTCTGTAAACGGGAAGGATCAGGCCCTTGGGTGACAAAGGGGTTGTCCCTGTGGCAGGCTTGAATCGGCCAGAGAGAAAAACTGATTCAAGTGGGCTGTAGGCGAGGGAAACTGAGTCACTCAAACCCGGTAAAGTGCAGGTGCGGACCCTCCAACCTGTGACAGACGCTCCAGGAAACTAACTGGCAGCAGATTTAAAACAAAGGACGTGTTGTTGTTTTTTTCACACAACACACAATTAGCTTGTGGCACTTGTCAGAAAATGTGGTCAAGTCCAGTAGCACAGCTTGGTTTAAACAGGGATTGGATAAGTTCTTGGAGGAAGTTAATAATTAGCAGCCAAGTAGGTTGGGGGATACATGCAACCTCTGCCAGGAGCTGGGAGTGAGAGAGAGTGTGCTGTAGCGGATAAGGTACTGGACTTCGAGCTGGCAAGCCAGGGTTTGAAACCTGACCTAGCCCTGAGCTACCTGGATAGCCTCGGGCCAGCCTCAGTTCCCCATCTGTAAAATGGGAATATGTCTCTGTCTCTCTGTGTTCCCCTTGTCCATCATAGATTGTAAGCCCACTGAGTAGGAACCTGTCTCTATTAACAATAATTGTAACATATATAAATGCTTAACAACAGGGAATGGATTGCCCCATTACAGCCCGTTTGATACCTCTTCCAAGTCTCAAGAGTGGCCAGTGTAGGAGACAGGATGCTGGACTGAATGGACCATTGTACTTGACTATGTTCTTACATTTTGGGTTTTCCATTCATTTTCACCGCAAACACAATGTAAATGGGCAGGGTAAAAGCTGGAACTGGACACAAGAGCCAGAACACCAAGGAAATGAATGAAATACACAAATGACCTCGCTCTCCAAGGTGCGATACCCCTCCCTCGCTCTCCCTCGCTTCTCCTGCTCGCCCAACCGCCTTCGTCCCTTCTCCCTCGCTGCCCCGCATGCCTGGAACTCCCTCCCTGCCGACGTCCGCCTCGCCTCCTCCCTCCGCTCCTTCAAATCCCTCCTCAAGACCCACCTTTTCCATGCTGCCTTTCCCAATGCCCTCTAGTCTTTCCCCTTGCTCTTACTGTCAGCCCTCCTCTGCTGACTGCTGCTACCGACCACCTTGTAACCAAGCCAAGTACACGCACCTGAGACTTCGCATCCGCCTGAATGTTTGTTTGTCTTCTCCCATGTCTCTCCCGCTGTCCCCTCTCCTTGTCTCCCCCTCCTTGTCTTTTAGATTGTAAGCCACAGGTAGGGACCGCTGCTGATTATATGTTCTGTACAGCGCCAGGTTGTTACTGGCGCTTTATAAATGTTTAATAATAATAATAATAATAAAATGACGTGAAAAGACCAAAATCGATTGAAAAATCGAGCTTGCTCCACGGCCCTTCAGTTCAGGCTGCATTGTTTAGACTGGAGGGTTTTTCTTCTTTTTGTGGGAATTTGTTCGTTTGAATTTGGACATTTTGGTACTGATCCTGTGGCCACTTACAGTGTGACAAGGCCAACCCTCTACAGGGGATCAGGAAATCCCAGCTCCCCTATTGCTGCATAGGAAGGGGATTGCAGAGGAAAAAGGGGGACCCGGAGTGTCACCGGGGTGGAAAAGGTCTCTGCATTAGGACGACCCGCTCTGAGAATCTCTCTCACCACGCACAAAGTACCCATAGCAGCCCTTTATTCCAGTGATTAGTTTGCTACAACAACTCTTGCAACAATAAAGCAGCGGCTGGCGTTGAAGGCAGCAGAAGTCATCATTCGTCTAGAGCAAATTCCCTGTAAAATCTCAAGTTTTCTCCTCTTGAGCAAAGAGCTAGCATGGCCGGGTAGGCACTCCAATAACCATGAGCGGCCTTGAACCAAAGCTAGACCAGTGAAGATTGCGCGGCCGCACAGACCCCTCATCTTGGGCATCCCTCCAGGAATGCACTTGAAAGGACGTGTGTGTTAGAAGCACTGGCGTAAAAACACTACAGGCTCTCCAAGTCTCAAGCATGGGGGGAGCTCTGGCCAACAGAGAGCCCATGGCCAACAGAGAGTCCATGGGCCATTGAGGAGGAAACTCCCCAAAATGCAAGGTCCATAAAAACCAAACATACGACTAACAGCGTCATGCGTGTAATCTACAGCCCTGCAACCCGGGGGATCCCAGCAGGACGTTCTAATCCATTCTCCACACGGGTGACCCAGGGTGCGTCTGTCCAAGATTCCTTTGCGAGAATTCCAGAGAGCGCAGTGAGAAGTTGGGCCCTATCCCAGCCGACATCGCAGATCTGGGTTGTTTTAGATACCGACGGCCCAGACACTCAGCTAGAATAAAATCAGAACCATTCCATCTCACCCAACACGACGGCATGGGATGGACCGCAGCTGAGCTGTCCATCAGCTGACGGAGGGATCAACTGATGGAAGTTGATTGGCTGGTTCTGAACAGCTGGCACCTGCTGTACAGTGATTTGATTGGCTGAGGGGCCAGGGCCGCTAATCTTGAGCCTATTGAGAGCGTAGCTGCCCCAAGGATGAAGCCAGCAGGTGGCAGCAGAAGCCCCACGACAGAACCTGCGAAAGCCCCAACGTTAATCGGACGGGTTAAGGGCAGCCTCGGAGCCGGTCAAATTCTTCCACAGGGGCAGAAAAAAAATAATCCAGGAATAAAATTTAGCCCCTGCCCCCTTTTTGGAAAACATGGGAATTTTTATATTATATTCGAAGAATATTTTTTTAAAAATCCATTCACTTTTTGCTTCGTTTTTAAGGTTTGGCAACGGAAACGTAGCAAAAATCAAAACGTATCCGAAAATGAAAGTAGTCAATTGCTTATTTTTTTTTTTTAAAGAAAGGAAGCCCAAATTCCGCCCCCCCACCCTTCAGTTCCCCACGTTATAGCGGAAACTGTAAACGAGGAGAGCGATAGCCCATTTCAACGGCTAAAGAAGAACATTTAAAAATAGCGTCTCCAAGTACTTTTGGTTTGAGGAAGTCTTTCAGTATTTTTTTTTTTTTTTTTTAAAATAAAAATAAAAAATCAGCTAGCTTGAGTCAGGTTGGGATGCGGGGTCACCAGGCAAGCTCAGAGCTTGGAGAGTCTCTCCAGTGAAGTGTCTCCATGGATCTCCTCCAGCCACTTGATGAGGATTTCATTCAGCACTGCCGGCCTGGAAGGAAAGACACCATTAAGCTTTGAACTCTATGGCCTTGCCCCACCTCGGCTAGCTCAATGATGCCCCTTCCCCTCTCCTCTCATTCAGGATCCCCTTCGCTGTAACTAAGCTAAGTTGCGACTTCACCGTTTCTTGAATGTCTCCTTGTCTCTTCCCTTGTCTCCCCAACCTTGTCCTGCCTAGATTGTAAGCCCCTTGGGGGCAGGGACCTGTCTCTAATTAACGATTCTGCAGGGCCAGTCACATTGCTGGAGCTATATGCATTAGCAACAGGCAAAGCAAAATGGTGCCCAGTTCTCTCTAGTGACGGAGGATAGGACTAGAGGGAATGGGCTTAAATTAAAGGAGAAAAGATTTAGGCTAAGCATTAGGAGGGATTTTCTAACCCCCCAGGGTGGTTGGACAGTGGAATCATTTGCCAAGGGGAGGATGTAGAGGCCCCATGGCTGAGAGCCTTGAGAAGTAGGTTAGACAGACATCTCTTTGGGATGGGGTGGGGACAGTGATGGCAGGGGGCTGAATTTGATAACTCTTGGGGTTCCTTTTCCAGCTCTGTGATTTAGAGGATTTATCAACTGGGATAACGAGACATCACTGCTTAAAGGAGGGCAAGTCTTGGTAAATTTACACCCGATGAGGATTTTACAACTTTAATCGACGGCAGACTCACGGGAAGTTGGCTTTGTGCAAATTAATTTTGCGAGTGCTTTCCCAAGATCGATGCTAGGACAGTGGCGTTGAGAAAGATCCAAGCCTCTGACTACAAACTGTTGGCGAGTTTGCAAAACAAGAAACTCTCTTGCTTAAAATAAATAAATAAATAGATAAGATGCAACAATCCAGATTTAATCACGCTGAATAAACAACAGCAACGGAGCCCATTGGATGGTAAGTTTTGCAACTATCTGGCTGGCCAGTTCTTGGGTTGTCAGAGCATCGCGTGGCAAAGCCTCTGGACAGCGAAGGACGTTATGGAGATGCCGGGTAACGCTTGGACAGACGTAAACTGGCTTATCGTCAAAGCTGATAAGAACCAGGAGGAAATCGGGGAACTCGATTTTGATTTATTTGAGGAGCAGCCAAACAAAACGAGCGAGGGGGATTTACAGACCGGTTCCGGACACAAGTTGGGGTTTAAAGCCGAGTGCATTGGGCCCGATCCTGGTGCAGCAGGGGGGGCTACCGCGAGGCTGGGCCCGATGCGTGGAGGTAGCCGGCCCTGTCCCCGCGGAGCGCTGTGAGGCCATGTTTGAAAGAGGGCGAGAGGATGTGGCCTTGCCTCCCACACAGCGCTACAAGCTTGGGCCACCACTGGGCGTGGACCAGGCCAGGAAGGGCTCAAGACGGATTCTCCATAAGTAGCTATCTTAAAAGCAAGAACAGCTACCCCTCAGCTAATTACGCTTGACGAACCAACAAGAGGGAAAAGGCCGCGTGCTAGACCGGGGCCGGAGGGGAGGCAGCAGATTCCATTTCCCCAGCGGCACTTTGGACCAGAGGTCTGAGAGCCAACTTGGGGAACCTTTTCCCCCTCATGGGCTGCTCTGAAAAGTAGCACAAGTTGGGCAGAGGTGCTGACGGGTTGTACTTAGGATGGCGGAGGGAAAGGAAGGGAAGGGTCCAGACCATGGATCTATGCCGAGGGTGGGGAAACCCAGGCCCGGGGGCCCAATACAGCCCAGGGCTAGTTTTTTTTATGTGGCCCCTGTCCAATTCTTGGATCTGCCCCCCTGGAGCCAATTTGTCCCGCGGCGCGCTGAAAGACTGAGCTCAAAGAGATGAGGGTACGCACATAGGAATAGGGGATAAAACAATGGCATAGATGCTGGTCTGGATCCTACCCTTCCCGAGAGCTGCCCTTTAAGGACTCCAACCTCCACATTCTATGAGGCCTTCGGAGTGCGTACTCATTTTCAAAAGGGGCCCGTGGGAGGCTCCTCCCCGGCCCTGATCCGGGACATGAATCCATCCCCGTCCTCGTGTGCATCTCCTCAGCGGCTGCCGTCCAACATCTTGTAGCGGGGGTGTTGGCCATGGGTGCATGCACAGAACAAACGGACGCCAATTCGTGGAGGCACAAAACCAGTCAGAATTCCGATTAAAAATAAATAAACAATTTCAGTCAGAATTCTGACCGAAATTTCGACCGTCATTTCAGAATGGCCGTTTCAAGCCGACCCTTCGACAGGATAATAATTTCTGCTGGACAGAAAGTCCCCCGTGCTGTGTTGCTATGCGATTCCTTTGAACACGTGCCCTGTTACTCATGCTTGCTCTGCCTCTCAGCTAACAACTCTGTCCTTTACCGCTCCGTTCACCCTTAACGCAGGCATTCGCAGCCTGTAAACCCGGGCGCCTTTCCGCCTGGCAATTTAGCCGCTGAGGTTTTTATTTTGTCTTGTAAAACATGGGGCGATCGTGTCTGATTCTTACGGGGAGCGAGGCGGCGTCTGCCTGATTTATTTATCATCCATTATTATTTATCAGACCTTGCGCGGAGACGCTGCAGAAATTCATTTACTACCAGCAACCCACTTAACCGCCCGCCCGCCAGCCTCTCGATCCTTTTTACCGCCGCTTTGACATTCAAATACAACAGTGATTTAGTCTCGGGGAGGAACGGTTGTTTGGAAGGTTTATTCAGTGGGGAAGATGAAGTCTTTTTCTCATTCATGAGGGCGGGGGTCTCAATGCGCCAAGGAGTCTTGGACACACGGCTAATTTGACAGCGCGAATCTCTGGGGTGGGAACCAGCTGCTCCTGGCAAACCATGGGTGATGGCTGTTTGGAGGTATTGGGTAGGCCAGGCCATGCTGAATTGGGTGGGGATCTATCCTGCCTAGCTATCTGTCACGGAGGAACATAGGGTCATACATGTGTAACACGGGCCTACATGTAGACTACAAGTCTGGTAAAAATGTAATACAAAAGGTTCCACATGTATGTAATGTTACAATTGAGAACTGTAAAACTCAAATTAGGGCTGTGACACGTGACCAAGCTACAGGAAATGCAAAGAGCCTAGCTATCACCCAAGGGCAGGCGACCACTCAGCCTGAGCCTCTGGTAAATGGACTTTGGTTGTGGAAGGCAGAGAGGCAATTTCCCCTCACCCCTTTCCGACTGCCATGATGTCACGATTCTCAGAAGGAGGCGTGGCTTCACTAGCATGGAACATGAGAGCCCATCTCTCCGCCCCTTCTGGTGCAGCTGTGCCCCTTTTGTCACATGAGAGCCCCTTTCTTCCAGTCTTCACCTATAAAGCTCTTCACAACCTTGCTCCCCTCTACCTCTCTGCACTTATCGCCCTCCATACTCCAGCCCGTGCACTTCGCTCCTCTTCTGTCCCTTCTCTCACCCTTCCACGCCTTCCCTGCTCCCCTAAGCGCCTTCGTCCCTTCTCACTTACTGCCCCCCATGCCTGGAACTCCCTCCCTGTCCACATCCGCCTTGCCCCCTCCCTTCATACCTTCAAATCTCTCCTTAAAACTCACCTCTTTCGCTCTGCTCTGTCTGACTCTTTATCCTGCTGAGCCACTATTCCTATACCTACGATCGGTTTACCCTTATCCTTGCAACATGGACCTGCCTGCTGTCATTCTCATCGTAACCAAGCCAAGTACGTGCACTTGAGACCTCGCATCTTCATGAATGTTAGACCCCTTGTCTCTCCCTCTGTTCCCCTTCCTAAGTCTCTCCCCCAGCTCCTGTCTCTCAGATTGTAAGCCCTAGGGGCAGGGACCGTGTCTATTTTATTACTTTGTAAAGTGCCAGGTACACTGCTGGCGCTATATAAATGTTTGTTAATAATAATAATAATAATAATCCGGCTTGATCCCACCTCCCTGTTTGAGTATCCAGGTTTCCTCCCACCAGGGCTGGAATTCAATCTCAATTGTTTCTTGATTCTTGCCGAGAATCACCGTTCTCGACTCAGTTTTAATGAGAATTGATAACTGGTCGGTGACACTTTCTCGGTTGAGATTTTCTCTTGGTATACGGTACATGGCAAGTTATGGGAAAACGGTAAATCGATTTACTGTGTACCGCTTACCGTGTTCATCCCGGTAACGTGCATGTGAAAAATGACTGCCCTTTTACAAAATGGTGGCCAGGGTCATCTACAGTGGCATAACCAAAGTCTCTTGGACGGGGAGGCACCAGGGCGGGCACTTTCCTCTACGGGGCATCCCCCTAGATGCACGAGCGAGGAACGCGGTAAGCCCACTGAGACAAACGTCACTAAGATTTGGCAGTTTAGGGGAAAGTAAAACTTGAGATTTAAATCAAGAATATTTTATTATGAACAATTAAGAAAGTGTTGAAAGACTGACATTCTTATATATGGCAACTTACAACGGTCACGCTTGCTTGCAGGTTGGGCAGCAGGAACCGTGGCACGTTGTGGACATTCTGTAGGATTATTTTTAATGCAAAGGGTCTCAAGAACCCTTATGGCACTGAGAGATGCGTTTTGTACTGCAAACGTGGCAGCATCGACTGAACACGGATATTGAAATAGCCAACAGGATGATATTCCGAATAATTTGAAAGCCATCCGCGGGGGATAATCAAGTACTGGATTCTCCCGCCTGGATGCCAGGCAGAAAGGGAAGGGAGCGGCTGGATCCTCCTTCCCTGTCCCCAACTCCCTTGTTGTAGGACAGCACAGTGTGTACGCTGCCCCCCTTCTGACCCACAGACCCCCCAGAAGCAGAGCAGAGAAGGTAGCCTGCAATAGGGCTCGCCTCTGAGATCGCTCCCTCTGTGCCTCAGAGCACCGCACCCAGCCAGCTTGGGGTGAGGGGACAGCAGCCGCCCGGCCAGTGGCCGAGGGAGTCCTCTGACTCCATTCCTTCCCCAGTGGCAAAGCTCCTCTCCCCCCGAGCCGCCAGGGAGGTCCATCAAGCCATACACCCACTTTCCTCAGACTCTGCCTCCCTCACCTGGGCCCCATGGGAGCCGGCCAGGGGAGACCAGCACCATCCTGTCGCGGCGGGCCTGTCCGCTCTGCTCCCTCTCCCAACCCAGTGACCGCCCCCCCTCCCCACTGCGGCACGGCCCCCTCCTCAGGGTCGTCTGTCACTGACCTGCAGGAGGAGGAGGAAGCAGCAGGAGGATCAGTGGGACTCCAAGCAGCAGGAGCTAGCCTCGTACCAGCATTTGAGCGCGGCGCCAGGTAGGAGCGCACAGGAGTGGTAAAGTCACGTGGGCTGGCTGGGGGCAGGGCAAGCATGTGTGAGAAAAGCCAGGAGGGGGGCTGAATCCAGCCTGTGCTGAGCAATCATCAGCTCTGATATTTGATAATATAATGGCCAGCTGGGGCCAGGCTAAATGGGGTGGCACTCCATATGCATGGGGCAGGGTTGGCACATGTCAACCCAGGCCACCCCTTGGTTACACCACCGGTCATCTAAGTCCAATGCCCTGCTTGGATGCAGGGTGACTACAGCATCCCTAACAGATGTCTGTCCAGCTTTCCAAACCTGCCAGCGATGGAGAGCTCTGCGGGCTGGGCAGAAAAGGAAGGCAGAGCGCATTAAAGGGGTGACAAAAGCT
Organism: Sphenodon punctatus; assembly: GCA_003113815.1. Taxonomy (NCBI): domain Eukaryota; kingdom Metazoa; phylum Chordata; class Lepidosauria; order Sphenodontia; family Sphenodontidae; genus Sphenodon; species Sphenodon punctatus. The sequence continues at coordinate 658,852 of QEPC01005600.1, read as the reverse complement.
GGAACAGGCCAGATGGAATATGGGGGTGGGGGAAGGTGTCGGAACGGACTGTGAATTACAGCTAAAATGGATCAGCCTGGTCTTTTTTTAATCCGTAGAGATTCTCTAGAGTTTAGGCAACGGGGCATGGGCGTTTTTATCTGCGGTGGATCACCGGAGCTGGAACAGTCCGGCACAGCGCCATTTTGCACGCACGCAATACTCAGAATATTGCCTTGTCCGTGTGAGAGACGGCGGCGCGTGGTCGTTCAGCAGCGAGGAGAGCCGATTCGGATCTCCACCGAAACAGGGACCGGATTCCGACCAATCTTCATTTTGTCCGACCCGGATCACCACAGCTGGGTCTGGGTCAGAGGCTGGACTTCACCCCGAAGACCCGGCTGTGGGCCGGGAGGTTCGCCGGCCTGGTATAGAAACACAGGCCTGCAGGACAGTCAGCTCATTCTTGGAAGCTGTGCCAAGTAAAACATCAGGTAACGGGGCCATCCGGCCATGTATGCCATGGGTTGGGGGCATAGATACTGGCCTAATCTTGCAGAGGTGCTGAGGAACACGCACACAGCTCACTCAGGCATTGATGGGAGCCTGGGGGTGCTCGGTCCACCAAAAAAATAAAAATAAAATCATGCTTATATTCTGTGTACACACACAAGTTGCGGAGAGCCCACGCCCCCAAGATTGTTCCCACCGTTCCCCCCTCCCACATAACTGTGACATCTGGCCCATGCTCACTAGACAAAATGTCTCTTTGTTCAGGCCCAGGGAGGGGGTGGAATCCCCCCCCACCCCCTCGGAGGTTTTCAAAACCCGGCTGAAGGAGCAGCTGCCGAGGATATTCTGCCTTGCAGCAGGGGGCTGGACTAGACGGCCCTTAAAGAAGAGCTGAAACGTTACCCGATTCGACCGCCGCAGGCAACGCCCACATTTTCAGGAATCGTTTCGAGTATCCGAACTGGCACCCGAATACCGTTCAAGTACACAACGTTACTAGGGGTGAAACTCACCCTCGTGATGCTCGAAAATCTCGGCGAGAACCAGGTTCTCGCCAAGATATTCAAGAACGGATCGAGGAACAGCCGATTCTAAACCTGTTCTCGCGAGATTCTCGTGCAACTGAAATCTGGCTCTGCGCATGCACAAAATGACCCCCGCGGTCATCCTGCACGTGTGGGGCCCAGGCAACCGTTTCGCGCGCATGCGCAGAGCATCTTTAGAGTTTTGAGAATCTCACGAGATTCTTGAAACTCCCCCCCTCCCAAAAATGCTCCGCACACGCACAAAATGGCCACCTGAGGGCCACGGCGGCCATTTGGTCCATGCGCAGAGCGTTTTGGGGGTTTCAAGAATCTCGCGAGGTTCTCAAGAACCCTTGCGAGAACATGTCAGATCTCACCAGGGTTGCGAGAATCTCGCACGTTCTCGCAAGAATGGATTTCCAGTCTCGTTTCACCCCTAAAAATTGCCCGAACCCCCTCCAAAAATACCCCCAAATTGTTCCAAAATCAAGGGCTGTAAATTCCAAATCCAGGAACGGAAATAAAAATTTAAAAAAAAATCAGAATGAAAACAGTATTTTGTTACGTTGTTATTTCAGGTACCCGATCGGACACTGTTATACCCAAAATTCTCGCGTTGAACCGGGGACTGTAAATTCAGCAGGTATCCCCGGTTTGGAGGGGGTCCATTTCAGCTCTGCCTTCGAGTCTCTTCCAATCCTACGATCCCATGGTTCCGTATTTTGTGTAGGACGCACGAGCAAAATGGTGTCGCGCTAGGGAAGGGAGCTGGATTGCAGCTGGCCTGCATTTCCTGAGATCTGGTTCAGAGCGGGTGGACCCGTCAGAGGTAGGATCTGCCTAGAGATTCCACTCCAGCTGTAACGCATGCACTCGCCACCGAATCCTACCATTTGTCTGCCCGGTTCTGCACCAACCAATGCTTGAGGCTTCCGGAGAACAAGTCAAAAATCCTTAATCCGATTAGCTAATGGCAAAAGGTCTTACCCGATTAGCTAATGGCAAAATTACCTGAACCCCCTCCAAAAATACTCCCAAACTGTTCCAAAATCACGGGCCGTAAATCAGTGCGTTCTGGGTAAACTCTGCAGGTCCATCAGCTTATAACCCAGCCCAGGAGAGCGAAGCACCTTGTTGTTATTATTCCCTTGTATTGCCCGAGGTATCTGCCTGGCACCAAACAGCTGGAATTAGAGACGTTAGCCCCCTGCCCTGAGGATCTTACAATCTAGTCCGGACAAGAAAGGGAAACATAGGGAGAGATCAGGACACGCACACACACACATGATTCAGATGGGAAACTGAGGCTGAAAGACAGCGACTTGCCCAAGGCCACCCAGTAACTTCATAGTTGGGACAGGATTTGAACCTTGGTCTTTTTCCAGTTCCAAGTCAAAACACTTTCACCCCTAGGCTACACCGGCTCTATTATCATTGTTGTTTTCTACCCCTTTCAGCATTCAAAGTGATTTACAACCTAGTTACCCTGCTCCCGCTCAGCTGCTGACGTCATACCTTTCCATCTGTATCCAGTGTCCACAGTCCTCGATGTGTCCCCGGGTCAGCTTGGGAATCTTGAAAGAAATGCACGAGGCCAATGAAATGTACTTTCCATTAAAAGTGGATTCTGTCATGCATTCCAAGGGACAGAGCCCTGTCACAAGTACAACTAGACAGGATTCTCGATTTGGGATCAAAACAAGGATTCTTCTAGGGCACCGTTAGGATTCCACCAAGGCACCGACAGTGGTCAGCCGCTAATATTTCAGAGGAAGGTGACCCCTGCACCTTCCCCAATTAGAGATGAGAGTCGGAAAATTACCCTGAGGCATTGCGACAGAGCAGACTGTGGTCCTTTAAGAGGGCATGTCACATTGGACATGGTCTTATTTATTTATTTATTTGATTTTACTGGTCTTGTGACCGGTATTTATCTGGAAGGTTTTCTGCCTCTGGTTTTTTTGTGCTTTCTGTGTAAATTACAAACAAAATTGCTATTAAAATATTTTTTTAAAAAAATATTCCAAACCGGTTTTAATAACAAGTGTATTTTGATTGGTCATTTCCTCCCCCGGCTTTAATAACCCTGCCTCACTCCGAGAATCTGTTTCCTTTTTGGCCATAAACAACGATTTTCTCTTCTAACCTCCCCTTGGTCTCTTTAATCAACCCTCTTTTTCCTCATAGGCAAATTTCTACGGCTAAAGCAATACGTTTCAGCCCTGAAACAATTATTCGGAAGGGGATAGAGAATAAAACTGAGGATGTCATAATGCCTCTATATAAATCAATGGTGCGACCGCACCTCGAATATTATGTGCAGTTCTGGTCGCCTCATCTCAAAAAAGACATCGCTGAACTAGAAAAGGTGCAGAGAAGGGCAACAAAAATGACCAAGGGCATGGAAGGGCTCCCGTATGAGGAGAGGCNGTTCTCTCTAGTGACGGAGGATAGGACTAGAGGGAATGGGCTTAAATTAAAGGAGAAAAGATTTAGGCTAAGCATTAGGAGGGATTTTCTAACCCCCCAGGGTGGTTGGACAGTGGAATCATTTGCCAAGGGGAGGATGTAGAGGCCCCATGGCTGAGAGCCTTGAGAAGTAGGTTAGACAGACATCTCTTTGGGATGGGGTGGGGACAGTGATGGCAGGGGGCTGAATTTGATAACTCTTGGGGTTCCTTTTCCAGCTCTGTGATTTAGAGGATTTATCAACTGGGATAACGAGACATCACTGCTTAAAGGAGGGCAAGTCTTGGTAAATTTACACCCGATGAGGATTTTACAACTTTAATCGACGGCAGACTCACGGGAAGTTGGCTTTGTGCAAATTAATTTTGCGAGTGCTTTCCCAAGATCGATGCTAGGACAGTGGCGTTGAGAAAGATCCAAGCCTCTGACTACAAACTGTTGGCGAGTTTGCAAAACAAGAAACTCTCTTGCTTAAAATAAATAAATAAATAGATAAGATGCAACAATCCAGATTTAATCACGCTGAATAAACAACAGCAACGGAGCCCATTGGATGGTAAGTTTTGCAACTATCTGGCTGGCCAGTTCTTGGGTTGTCAGAGCATCGCGTGGCAAAGCCTCTGGACAGCGAAGGACGTTATGGAGATGCCGGGTAACGCTTGGACAGACGTAAACTGGCTTATCGTCAAAGCTGATAAGAACCAGGAGGAAATCGGGGAACTCGATTTTGATTTATTTGAGGAGCAGCCAAACAAAACGAGCGAGGGGGATTTACAGACCGGTTCCGGACACAAGTTGGGGTTTAAAGCCGAGTGCATTGGGCCCGATCCTGGTGCAGCAGGGGGGGCTACCGCGAGGCTGGGCCCGATGCGTGGAGGTAGCCGGCCCTGTCCCCGCGGAGCGCTGTGAGGCCATGTTTGAAAGAGGGCGAGAGGATGTGGCCTTGCCTCCCACACAGCGCTACAAGCTTGGGCCACCACTGGGCGTGGACCAGGCCAGGAAGGGCTCAAGACGGATTCTCCATAAGTAGCTATCTTAAAAGCAAGAACAGCTACCCCTCAGCTAATTACGCTTGACGAACCAACAAGAGGGAAAAGGCCGCGTGCTAGACCGGGGCCGGAGGGGAGGCAGCAGATTCCATTTCCCCAGCGGCACTTTGGACCAGAGGTCTGAGAGCCAACTTGGGGAACCTTTTCCCCCTCATGGGCTGCTCTGAAAAGTAGCACAAGTTGGGCAGAGGTGCTGACGGGTTGTACTTAGGATGGCGGAGGGAAAGGAAGGGAAGGGTCCAGACCATGGATCTATGCCGAGGGTGGGGAAACCCAGGCCCGGGGGCCCAATACAGCCCAGGGCTAGTTTTTTTTATGTGGCCCCTGTCCAATTCTTGGATCTGCCCCCCTGGAGCCAATTTGTCCCGCGGCGCGCTGAAAGACTGAGCTCAAAGAGATGAGGGCACGCACATAGGAATAGGGGATAAAACAATGGCATAGATGCTGGTCTGGATCCTACCCTTCCCGAGAGCCGCCCTTTAAGGACTCCAACCTCCACATTCTATGAGGCCTTCGGAGTGCGTACTCATTTTCAAAAGGGGCCTGTGGGAGGCTCCTCCCCGGCCCTGATCGGGGACATGAATCCATCCCCGTCCTCGTGTGCATCTCCTCAGCGGCTGCCGTCCAACATCTTGTAGCGGGGTGGCCATGGGTGCATGCACAGAACAAACGGACGCCAATTCGTGGAGGCACAAAACCAGTCAGAATTCCGATTAAAAATAAATAAACAATTTCAGTCAGAATTCTGACCGAAATTTCGACCGTCATTTCAGAATGGCCGTTTCAAGCCGACCCTTCGACAGGATAATAATTTCTGCTGGACAGAAAGTCCCCCGTGCTGTGTTGCTATGCGATTCCTTTGAACACGTGCCCTGTTACTCATGCTTGCTATGCCTCTCAGCTAACAACTCTGTCCTTTACCGCTCTGTTCACCCTTAAAGCAGGCATTCGCAGCCTGTAAACCCTGGCGCCTTTCCGCCTGGCAATTTAGCCGCTGAGGTTTTTATTTTGTCTTGTAAAACATGGGGCGATCGTGTCTGATTCTTACGGGGAGCGAGGCGGCGTCTGCCTGATTTATTTATCATCCATTATTATTTATCAGACCTTGCGCGGAGACGCTGCAGAAATTCATTTGCTACCAGCAACCCACTTAACCGCCCGCCCGCCAGCCTCTCGATCCTTTTTACCGCCGCTTTGACATTCAAATACAACAGTGATTTAGTCTCGGGGAGGAACGGTTGTTTGGAAGGTTTATTCAGTGGGGAAGATGAAGTCTTTTTCTCATTCATGAGGGCGGGGGTCTCAATGCGCCAAGGAGTCTTGGACACACGGCTAATTTGACAGCGCGAATCTCTGGGGTGGGAACCAGCTGCTCCTGGCAAACCATGGGTGATGGCTGTTTGGAGGTATTGGGTAGGCCAGGCCATGCTGAATTGGGTGGGGATCTATCCTGCCTAGCTATCTGTCACGGAGGAACATAGGGTCATACATGTGTAACACGGGCCTACATGTAGACTACAAGTCTGGTAAAAATGTAATACAAAAGGTTCCACATGTATGTAATGTTACAATTGAGAACTGTAAAACTCAAATTAGGGCTGTGACACGTGACCAAGCTACAGGAAATGCAAAGAGCCTAGCTATCACCCAAGGGCAGGCGACCACTCAGCCTGAGCCTCTGGTAAATGGACTTTGGTTGTGGAAGGCAGAGAGGCAATTTCCCCTCACCCCTTTCCGACTGCCATGATGTCACGATTCTCAGAAGGAGGCGTGGCTTCACTAGCATGGAACATGAGAGCCCATCTCTCCGCCCCTTCTGGTGCAGCTGTGCCCCTTTTGTCACATGAGAGCCCCTTTCTTCCAGTCTTCACCTATAAAGCTCTTCACAACCTTGCTCCCCTCTACCTCTCTGCACTTATCGCCCTCCATACTCCAGCCCGTGCACTTCGCTCCTCTTCTGTCCCTTCTCTCACCCTTCCACGCCTTCCCTGCTCCCCTAAGCGCCTTCGTCCCTTCTCACTTACTGCCCCCCATGCCTGGAACTCCCTCCCTGTCCACATCCGCCTTGCCCCCTCCCTTCATACCTTCAAATCTCTCCTTAAAACTCACCTCTTT
>QEPC01005600.1:631562-642701 GCA_003113815.1 Sphenodon punctatus | reverse complement strand
CACACTGAACAGGAGAGGGGACAGAATAGAACCTTGTGGGACTCCACAGGTGAGGTCCAGGGGAAGAGGATGAACACTCACCCAGAACCACACGCCGAGTTCTTCAAGCCAGGACCCAGCAGAACCATTCAAGAACAGTCCCGCCCATCCCAGCTCCGTCCCGCCAGTGAGTCACCAACACCTCGTGGTCAACGGTATCAAATGCAGCTGAAAGTTCTAACAGGATCAACAGGGTCGAGTGACCCCCGGCCCAGTTCACAGCGAAGGTCATCAACCACCGAGGCCACAAGCTCAGTCTCGGTGCCGTAGCCCAGACGAAAGCCGGACTGCGAGGGAGCCAGAAAACTGACACGGTCCAGATGCCCCCTGAAGCTGCTGAGCCACCACCCGTTCGATAACCTGATATCTAATATATTCCTGATATTCGATATCAGGAAAAAAATTCCTAACAGTCAGAGCCGTGCAGCAATGGAACAAGCTGCCTAGAGAGGTTGTACGCGGTCGCTGGAGGTTTTCAAGAAGCGGCTGGATGGCCATGTTATAGCGGTCGCCATCCCACCTCCTAGCAGAGGGATGGACTAGATGACCTTTAATGGTCCCTTCCAGCTCTAGGACTCTGTCTCAAGGGGGTGCATGGCAGCCCGTGAGAGGTTCTGAAGGCTGATCCAAAGTGTTTGGGAACCATTGGTCCAGACCCTAAAAGCGTCAGGAGAGTTGGGTCTCAGAACTGAAGGCTTCTTGTTTCTCGCTCCTCCTCCTCGCTCAAGGGTAACCGAAAAGCTAAGGAGAGTGGATCAGGAGTCCTCAGCAAAGGCGGATCCTTGGCTGCGGGGCAAGGAGAGCCAGGTGCCATGGGATCCGCTGCGTAATATAAATCATGCCCAAGTAAAATCAATACCCCAGCACGACAGAAGGACTGACCTTCACAGGAGGCCGGTGGCAAGCCCAGGAGTTCTAATTTATATTCATTACAAGAGCAAACAAAGCCTTGTTGCTTTCAAGCACTGGAAAGCTTTGCTTTCAGTATTCCAGACAACTGGTTAACCCTAGAGATTCAGGTAACTCCACAGACCGATCTCCCTCCCTGCCAACCTTCAAATCCCTCCAAAAAACCTGGACACGAAAGTGGGAAACCCACAGGGGAAGATGGAGACACACACATGGGGGGAATGGAGGCTGAGACTTGCCCAAGGTCACCCAATGAATTCATGGCTAGGAGCAGGAATTGAACCCAGGCTTCCCAGGGCCAAGTCTACTGATGCAGTGATCGCTGGATGAATTTCCACACTCTGTGCTCCCAAATTAAGTGCAGCTTTAAAAACTCCAGCAATCCAGGAGAGTCAGTCTCGCAAGGTTTGGCCCTTACCTTCCTCTCTCGCACAGAGCCGATCCAACGCCAGTTTGCTGGCATGTTCCGGTACCAGTTCAGTGGGCCTCTAGAAACAGAGAGAGAGAGAGCGGAGGACTGAATAGTTCCTATGGACCAGCCTGGATACACCACCTACACTGACCGGCGAGTTCAACTCTGCCAGGCAAAGTCCCGGACGGCAGCCCCACAAGCTCCAGTTCCCTTAGCCGAATCCTTACCTGAATCCAGATTTTTTATACTGCTGGACGTAGTACTGAAGTGCCGGCTCCGGCAGGATCTTGCTGAGCGACGGGTTCTCCGTCATCCCTACAAACATCCCTCCTGCAAGATAAGGAAAGCGGGGGTTTGCGCTGTGGCTGCAGGCAGTTCATCTTTGACTCCCTCTCCTTTGTGCCTCAGAACCAGGCTGTTGCGAAGCCCAGTTGCTTCTCCCTGAATAATACGGCTAAAATCCGGCCCTTCCTTACTGCTTCTGCTGTCAAAACTATTCCCATCTGCTCTCCAGAGCCAATTTTGAGATGAGGAGAGAGACTTTGAGAACGGGGTAGGGCTGGGGAAATTGCAGTCACTGTTTCTCAAGTCTTACACTAGCAGCCCGCAGAATCCTAGCTAAGATCAGAGGTTAAAATGACACAACCAGGTTACACAGGGAGCCTGTGGCCAAGCAGCAGAGTTGAAGCCAAATCTCCAGACTCTCAGGGCAGTACTGTGGCTCCTTGGAAGGGGAGCAAGAGTGGCTGAGACAAATTTCTGCTTCAGCAGCCCGGGCTGAGCTGTCCCATGTGCAGCAGGGAGCTTCTCGGGTAGAGCTAAAACGAGCACCCGCAAAAACGGATATACCCATCGAATTTCAGGTACCCAAATCAAACTGAATATTTTGGGTACTTTTCATTACCTGAACTGGTTTTCGATTGGCTACCCAAAATACCAACAAGTCCCCCAAAATACAGATTTTCATCCCAGTTTTGTCCCAGATTTCAGGAATTTTGGAGTAGGTTTGGGGTATTGGAAAAAAACAAAATCGGCAAACGAAAGTTTGTTTTTTTCAAAGTACTCGATTGGTATTCAGGTACCGATTTGGATAGCCGAAACAGTGCCCGAAAACGAAGGTACTGCCCACAGAAGCCAAATCTTCAGCTTTATTTTCTCGGGCCAGTTTTGCCCTCTGGGCTGCCTCCAGAGGAACACTGGTTTAGAGGTGGATTTTCAAAAGGCAAAAATGAAACTCTGAGTCCGATCCTCCCGCAAATAGCGTGCACATCTGCAATCAACACGGACGTGAGTTTCGTTGAAGTGAATGGGATTCGTGCCTGCGCTCATTGCTAGTGCGTTCACCAAAACCCAACGACCTTCCATGGACATTAAGGGTTATCTTTGTCCTGGAATGTTCACTCTCTGTCTCCAAATCAGAGGAGCAGGCCTGGGGACTTAGAAACCTGGATTCACATTCCCTGCTCTGCCACAAGTTCCTTCTGCATCCTTTAGTCAATCGCTTAGTCCACGATCCACAGACTTTGGAGGAGCCCCAAAGCTCAAAGATCATGGGTCCCAGGCCAAAGGTGGCACCAGGGAGTAGGCAGAAAGTTAGTAAGAGCTGTGGAGTCAGTCTGGCTGAGAGGCAGGGAAAAGACAGGATGAGAAGCAGGAGCTAAATGCCCAAGCCAGAGCGTTGAGCGGCTCTGAACATGGCAGCCCAGAGCTGCCCTAATGGTTCTCTGCCCATCAGTAGGCCGGCCACTCCAACAACCCAGAGTTAGATTGGAGAGGAAGGGAAAAAAGGCCGAAGGGAAGGAAGGAGTCGGAGTCAGAGGGACTCCCTTCCTCTCCACGCGTTGCGGAGTGCTTACCTCGCTGCCGGACGTTGCTGAGATTGAGGGGGAGGCCTTCGAGGAGATCCTGTAAAGAAAGAGTCGTGGATGAACTGCCCACAATTAACTCCCAGGTCAGCGCGCTGGAGCGGAATTCAGGGAGATGCCCCAGAGTGGCTCCGGGGACTGATTTATGAAGTCAAGAGTCAAAGACGTTGGCTGAGTGGCAGGGAAGGTGAGTGGGGTAGGAGGCCAGAAAAGTCTATCAATGCGGAGTGGATACTCGGATGAGGGTGGATGGGAGTTGGGGTGCTCCTGGATCCTGAGTGCACCCCTAAAGTCTCTCTGTGGAGAGGATGGGGTAAAAATCTAAATAAATAAATACAATTCATTCATTTATTTAAACATATACCTTGTCCTTCCTATAAGTTTCAGGATACCTTGCAAAAGACCCATGTAAAAGTATTAAAATATATATATATATAATTCCCCTAAACCTTCCCACCCAAACCCCCTAGAAGACTGCTACTCATACTCAACCCCTATCCCCATCTGCCAAACGCTTGGCCAAAAAGAAACGTCAATGCTCAGGCTTAGACGAACCTCCAAGGGAAGGGAATTCCACAACACCAAGGCAGCCACCGAGACTGCCTCTCTGCACACCCTGGCTGTACGAACCCGACCAGCAGATGGTACCAACAAGAGAGCGCTCCCGGCTGACCGCGTACAGAGTTGAGCCAAGGGGGTGGAATTAGGGGGAACCTTAGAACAGGTGGGGTGGGCCCTCGATCTCAGTGCTTTGCTTCCTTGGAATTCCCCTTTTGATCACTATGCCACCCTCCGTCATCTCCTGACTAAGCTGAAGAACCTTAATAATATGGTGTAGTTCAGATGGTCTCTCTCGGTGTTTATAAACGAGACGATAGCCTGCTGGACTCTGTTTGGTCAAATACACCCCTCACTCATGTTTTAGCATGCAGCGCTAACAGTCAGGCATGTGCTGGTGGTAGCCGCCACAGGTGGTGCCTTCCCTCTCCTCAACCCTGGCTCTGATGGAAAGGGGGTGGGAGTCACAACCAGAGAAAGCTTCTTTCCTGACCATGACCCCCCCCTTTTCCATCACAGTCTCCTCTTGCAGCAGTGCTTGGGTGCCTGCAAGAGAAGGCCCTTCTGCACCTGACAGCTGATCGCTGTCTCGCAGCCACCCAAACACGTGATCAGCTGGGAAGCGGCTGCAAGAGGGGAGAGCATGCTTGGGCGGCTGTGAGCGAGCGATCAGCTGTGAAGCGGCTGCAAGAGGGGAGAGCGTGCTCGGGCGGCTGTGAGAGCGCGATCAGCTGTGAAGCGGCTGCAAGAGGGGAGAGCGTGCTCGGGCGGCTGTGAGAGCGCGATCAGCTGTGAAGCGGCTGCAAGAGGGGAGAGCGTGCTCGGGCGGCTGTGAGAGCGCGATCAGCTGTGAAGCGGCTGCAAGAGGGGAGAGCGTGCTCGGGCGGCTGTGAGAGCGCGATCAGCTGTGAAGCGGCTGCAAGAGGGGAGAGCGTGCTCGGGCGGCTGTGAGAGCGCGATCAGCTGTGAAGCGGCTGCAAGAGGGGAGAGCGTGCTCGGGCGGCTGTGAGAGCGCGATCAGCTGTGAAGCGGCTGCAAGAGGGGAGAGGAGAGCGCAGGGGTGCAGGAAGGACCTTCTCTCCCCCCCCCCCCACTTTCTCTTGCATCTGCTAGGCACGATTCTATGGTGCTGGCAGACCGGATAGACCGGAAGCAGATGCGCGGGCGCGCATTAACATGCACTGGCCCTCACGGTGCGCCCGCTATGTCCTTGGACAATGCCGTAAGTGGGGGCTGGGGGGGAAGGGCAAACATCTGGTGAACACCTAGGACCAGTTCATCTGGATTAAGACCCTCTGTGAAGACTCCAAGTGGATTTGGCTGTCCCTGTAAAAGGAGATCTCAAGCTGGACTAGTTCACTTTGCCAGACTTTAGGAAAGGGTTAGGAAGCATCCTGCTTTGGGGTAAGGACTGGCCTGACCACAGGGCGAACCGGGGCAACTGTCTTGGGCCCCACTGTTTTCTCTACTTCTGGGGCCCCTTGATGGTCCCTCTTTTCACCAGGGTAGGGTGTGGGCCCCCCCCACTTCCTCCCAGCAGGGCTTCAAAGATGCTCACCTGTAGGAGGGTGCCCCTGAAGGGGGCCAGGCTGGGCCACTAGGGACTCTGCATTTTATCTTTGCCCTGGGCCCCGCAAACTCTTAACTGCAGCCCTGGTTCAGGGCTAATGCCAATTTTGGGGAGGGATCAGAATGAGACTCTCTTGTGGGCAAACGATCCCACACTTGTTGACTACAAAATAGGGCTGGAACAGGAGAATCAATTTGATTCTCACAAGAATCGAGGGCCAGTAGAGAGATCTCGAGATTCTCTCTAAATGAGAATCGAGAAAAAAACAACAACGTGACTGCGTTTCAGGCCTACCGCGGAGACGGAGCTGATTAGATCCGTTCGGACATTTCCTGTATTCTAAAGATCCCAAATGGTAAGAGATGAAGAAAGTAGCTCAGATGATTTTTAATAGGCCAGCCACAATGCGTGTGTGAAAACCCTGAGGAAGGGCCCTGTGCGGCCTGAAAGCTGGCTCACGCTCACCGACAGAGATCGGTGCAATAAAAAGAGATCGAATCATAGAATCTTAGAGTTGGAAGGTACCCTCAGAGGGCATCTAGTCCAACCCCCTGCTCAATGCAGGAAATCCACAGCGACAGCATCCCTGACAGACGGGCCGTCCAGCCTCTTAACTACTGTGTCTCCACTTCCTGCATTCCTAATTCAGATGAAAATCAGTTTGTTTTCATTCACAGTTTGGATCTGGATTAAGAGTGTCCCACATGGGAGAGCAGTTTGAATAATCCAGAGAGGCTCTGAATGAAGGCGGGGCCCCTTGGGCTGCATCTCCCTGATTTTGCTGATGGATAAACCCGCTGTTCTCTCACCCAATGCCAAGCAAGAGGCAGCCCTGGTACTGGAAGCTTTAGATTAATTCCCTGCCTTCCAGACCCGCTTTCTTTTGAAACGGGCCGAGTTCTCTTCCGGTTTTTACCCTGCGGCGACGGACGCGAGTTAGCAGCCGCGCTTCTAAGCTAATAAAGTTACCTGTCTGGGAATTGTATTGACGTTCCCACTCACAGAAAGGACAGGCCGGGCTCTTGATGCAATCCCTGGGGAGCATGGCAGCTTGCGGCAGATAGATGGTATTTCAGCGGCATTTTTGAAAAGGGCCACTTCTGAGGTGTGTTTGTTTGTTTTTAACTTTAAAACTTACAAGCTGGGAAGAGGCCAAGCGTTGCACAGTATCCCTCTGGAAAATAAGTAAGCACCCTGCCCCTGCTAGGCCACCCGCTAGGCCCCCACTGGCCTAATCTTTCCCCGGCAAGCAGGGGCCAGGGAAGAGGGAGCAGGGGCCTAGCACAGACCTCCACTCATCTGACCTCTGAACACTCGGCCGAGGCTTGGCTGATAGAGGTGTGCACCAGGAACCCATGTCATGATTTATTTTTATTTTCGTTATTTAAATCTTTCGTTTTCATAAATATCAAAATTTTGTTTTCGTTTTTGCTTTCGATTGGTTTCAATGGAAAACACATTATTAGCCGTACCTTTTTTAGTTCTCATTATATTTGGAGGACGCTTGGTGGGATTGTACCTCCATTGAAAGGCATTAAGTCTACCAAGTTTCAGAAGGATCGGATAAAGGAATCCGATTTTATAAGCAGTTGGCATGTTATTTTGTGAAAATCTGCATATACGTTCCTGGCTGCTACTTCTTTGTCTCCCATTGAATGTGGCTGAAACTTGGCAAGATTATATGCCCCCCCTCCACAAGTTTACTATCTATGGCAATTTTCAGAAGAATTGGATAAAGGGTCGTGGTGGTATAAGCCTTAACTTATAAATGTATGTCTGACTAACATCTTTATACTCCATCCAGTGTACATGAAATTTGGCAGGGCTGTATCTCAACTTCAGGATCATCTCTGCCAAGTATCAGAAGGACATGATAAAAGGTCCCAATTTTATATACCTGCACAGCATATGCAGAGAAGGAGTCTATGCCAGGGATTCTCTCTCGTGTCACTGTGGTATAAGACTTGTTCGTGATGACAACTGGCCAGCAGAAATGTCAACCAAATATCCTCATTCTGTGCTGTGACCATCCCAACCTCTCCCCCACTTGCTACTGGGAAGTCAGAAGCATCTGTTTAGGAAAGAGCCAATAGAGATTCTCTTATGTCCTCTGTCACAGTGCTGCAGGATGTGATTGTGATGATAATTGGCCAGCCTGGATGTGTAAACCATGTCTCCTGATTGCCGGAATGCTATTCCCGAAGTCCCAGTAACATCCCTTCTTATGCCCGCCTCAGGGCTGCCACCTATGCCCACCTCGAAGTCACCACTGATTGGTCCTGTCAAGCTGGAAGCATGCAGTAACTGGTCAGTGAATGTGTCTGTCAGTCTGTTGGGTTGCTCCATATCCTCCCTTCTACAGCCTCCCTCCCCCTGCCATGCCAAGTGCCTGCCTCTGACTGGCACTGCATGTGCTGCTATTTATCTGAATAATAGTCTTCAAGGGAACAACTTCAATTGCTTATAAAATTGGGTTCCTTTATCAAATCATCCTGTAATTTGGCAGAGATGACAGGGAAGGTGTGGGATACATTTCTGCCACACGTCTTGTAAACAGGATGGAATATAAAAATGTTACCGCTGGAAATGCATTTTCAAGATAATGGCTTATAACATCAGGACCCACTATCCAATCTTTCTGAAATTTGGCAGGATCGGTAATCTCAAGGAGGGTCATATTCTTCCCAGGTTTTATGCAAATGGGATGGAAGATAAAGAAGGTGTAGCCACTAGCCAGGAATGCGTATGGAGCTATTCTTAAAATCACAACATTCAACTGCTTCTAAAATCGGTTCCCTTTATTCAATCTTTTCAAAATTGGTACACATAGTGCCCTCCATTGGGGGTACAATCACCCCAAGTTTAATCAGAATTGAAGAAACAAATAAGTTATAGCCAGAAATATGTTTTCCAGTGTTTTCCCATGATTTCGAAAACAAAAATTCGTTCCCGTTTCTGTTATTGCACACCCCTACTGGCAGAGTTCCAAAGTTCCGGGGCCCTTCCTCGGAAAATAGAGGTCGAACATACCAGTCCTCGGCGCTTCCCAAGGGCTGAGTTTCAGCACTAGTTTAAACGTGAAAAACTCCGAGTTTTACTCACAGTTTTAACTGCCTGCACACAGGAGTTTTGTCTCATCCAAAACTCCCATTGCTGTCAAAGTAGGATTTCCTCACCCTGACGTCCATGATTACATTTACTCGAGCTCGTGTGAAGGATGCAGAAAAGCACATTCATACAAGTGTGAAACTTGCGGTACTACTAAATACGCGTGGAAAAGCGTCTCATGTGCGAGTGGCCTTAAGAGTCCTTGTGCATCTCGTGTTCTGTGGCCACCAAATCCACCCGCATGCAGCAGGGTGGGGAAATCCTACTTTGACAGTGATGGGAGTGAAGCTGCTGGGCTTTACAGAATCCTAGTTTGAAGGGAAGGCAAGGGCCGTCGCTCTTCCCAGGGAGAGGTGGCAGCAGTATGGGCAGCTGGGCTCTTGGTCTCACCTTGAGAACGTTCTCTCTGAGGAGAGTAGGAGTTCAATCTCCAGTCACAAAGTTGACACTGTGTGGATGCCATGGGGTTGATCTCCTCCTTCCAGTAGTGTCGCAAACAAGCCACACGGGCAACCCAACCTACCTCCTTCCGAGTGGAACGGATCATGATCTTGAAGGTCCTGCTCAGATTCTCCTCCAGGTGGGCCTCAGCAACCCCCTGGAAATAAAAGAGAAATGGACATTTGGACTCTCTCTCCCCAAAAGGACCCAGGAGTCCTGGCTAGCAGCTGAGCACAATGACTAGCGGGGGATCCTCTCCACAAGAGTCAGTGGTTCTCAAACGTTTTAGACCCAGCCTTTCCTCTTTTCTGTGGTATGTTCCCACCACCCCACACACATACACGAACAGCAGATTTACAACAAAGTAAAAGGATTTAATTCAACATAAAATTAACCCGTGGAACTTGCTGCCAGAGGATGTCGTGAAAGCCAATTCTGTAACTGGTTTCAAAAAAGGATTGGGCATGTTCTTAGAGGATAAGTTCATCAATGGCTATTAAGTCAAGGGGTCAGGGGAGGAAACCTTTGACTGTCAGAGACTGGGAGTGATGAGCAGGGAACGGGCCACTCCATTATGACCTGTTAGGCAGATCTCTTGAGCAGTTGAAGTTGCCCATGTTGGAGACAGGATGCTGGGTTGGATGGACCACTGGCATGACCCAATAGGGTACTTGTTATGTATGCACCCTCTCTCTGTCCTGTCACCCTGCCTTCACTCCTAATCTCTCTCCCCCTTGTCCTCTCACTCCTCTACTACCCCACACAAAACCACCTCTCGAGATATTGCTGGCAATTCTTGATTCTAAATCAAAACACAATCCATGCCCGTAGATCGCCGTTACTGGGGCTAAATTCTCCACTATCCCAGCAGAACATCCCACGACACTTGAAAGACGCCCAAGCTGCTCGGCCAACAATTAAAAGCATCACATTAGCCTGGAAAGGCTGTGGAAACGCCTTCCGTGAGAGTTTTCAAGAAAAAAAGAACGGACAAACATCGGTCAGGGATGCTTTAGGTAGAAGATATTAGCCTGCCTCTGGGGTTGGACCACAAGACCTGCACAGACCCTTTCAAAATCGACAGTTCTTTTATTTTATGGTTCTACAATTCTTCCATCAGGCTTTCCCCACAGAGGGAACGTAACAACAGAGTCAGTGCCATGCTTCCCAGTAGGGCTGTAGCGGAATGTCACAGTGGTAGCTATTTCTGCCAGAAACAGTGTTTCTGCAATTAGTGGTACGGCGTGGCAGAGGCTTTTATTCCGCTAGTTTCATTCCGCTACTTCCGCAGTTCCGCTAATTTCATTCCGCTACTTCCACAAGCTTCGCAAAATAGCAGAAACATGACATTTCCGCTACTTCCGCCATTCCGCCAGCGCCACAAAATAGTCGAACAACGGTTTTCCGACAGTTTCCAACAATTCCGCAATTTTTCTGATAGTTTCTGAATTTGCAGAATGCCGGTGGAATTAGTGGAATGTCAGCAGAAAAGCCGTGGTGTGGCGTGGGGAATTCCGAAATGGCGGAATGGAATCATGGCGCGGTAACAGCTGCTGCCACATCAGCCCTACTTCCCAGTAGCCCAGCACCCTGTCTCCGTTGCTTCAGAGAAGTCTCCAACCCGTCATAATTGTGGGTGGGTGCAGCGGGCACATAATTCATTTTCATTTACAAAAAACCTTTTTCGGGGGGGGGGGGGTGTTTCGTAAACAAAACCATTCATTTTCATTAATAATAAAATAATAATAATAATAATCACTACGCATGTGCAAAATGACTGCTGTGCTATTCTACGCATGCGCAAGCCTTTACAAAATGCCATTGGCAGCATTGGTGTCATTTTAGGAAAGGGCAGCCGGTCAGCGCATGCCCTGAGATTTCCATGCCCCGACAGCGAGAGGTTACATTCCCCCAATCTGCCTGGCTACTAGCCATTAATGAACCTACCCTCCGAGAACTTAGCCAATCCTTTTTTAAACCCAGCTATACTACTGGCCACGACCACATCCTCTGGCCACAAGTTAATTGTTCGATGAGCAAAAAAGGACTTCCTTTTTATTATTATTATTATTAACAAACATTTATATAGCGCCAGCAGTGTACCTGGCACTTTACAAAGTAATAAAATAGACACGGTCCCTGCCCCTAGGGCTTACAATCTGAGAGACAGGAGCTGGGGGAGAGACTTAGGAAGGGGAACAGAGGGAGAGACAAGGGGTCTAACATTCATGAAGATG
>QEPC01005600.1:576715-610897 GCA_003113815.1 Sphenodon punctatus | reverse complement strand
TGTGGAATTCGCTCCCGGAGGAGGCTCGGTTGGCTCCCACACTCCTGGTGTTTCAGCATGTATGTAAGACCTGGCTGTTCTGTCAGGCTTTTGGCGAGGGGTAGGAGTGGGGGCTTTCGCCACATATTGTAGTTTTAAATTGTTTTAAAATTTTACATTGTTTTAATGAATGTTGTTCGCCGCCCAGAGCTGCTCTGTGGACAGGAGGGGCGGGATATAAATGTTAAATAATAATAATTTAAAAAGTCCCACCTCTTCCGCTCCGCCCTTCCTAACTCCTGCTAAAAATCCCCACCCAGGATTATCCCCCATCTGTTATCTGAAAAGTCCCAATTTACTGTAACCAAGCCAAGAACATGTACCTGAGCTCTCACATCCTCATGAATGTCGCATCCCTTGTCTCTCCCTCTGTTCCCCCTTCCCTGTCTCCCCTCCCTCTGTCTTTAGATTGTAAGCTCTCGGGCAGGGACTGTGTCTATTTTATTCTCTGTAAAGCACCAGGTACATTGCTGGTGCTATATAAATGCTAATAATAATAATAATAATAAAATAATAACAAACAACAACAACAACAATTAGCCGGGTAGATTTCAGCAATGTAACCGCTGACTGTCAGGAGCTGGGAGTGAACAACAGGGAACGGATCGTCCCATTGTGACCTGTTGGGGACTTCTTCCAAGCGACCGAGATGGGCCGCTGTCAGAGACAGGATGCTGGGCTCGATGGGCTATTGGTCTGACCCAGAATGGCACTTATATTCTCATTCCTTAGCTTGGGCCTCCATCCAAAGCCTCCTGGTAGACTCTTAACCCCCAGCCTTGATCTATGTCCCTAGCTTCCTGATTGGCTCCTTGCCTATGAAGACTGGCCTGAAGCCACAGCTGGGAGGTGGGGGATCCCCTGGATCTACTTTGCTTTCCCCTGAATCTCCTGTATCTCACTTCACACGCCACTTGTGCCCGGACCAGCTCCGCCCTGCTTTATTCTCTATTTTGATTTGAGTGCCTTCAACTCTGTCTGCTTGCTGCCTAGGTCCATCTGAACCTGCCCCAAACTGGTCCTTCTGGTGGCTTGATCCTAGCCATCCTGCCCGTGGTCCGTCAGCTGATTCCTGTACTTGTCCTTGACTCCCAGCATCGATCCTGCGCCGACGTTTGGCTCTCCTCTCAGCCTCCTGCAGTCCTGGTGACTTCCATCCCACTAGCCCTCAGGGTGCCCTGTCCATTTGCATCCCCAAATAGCAACCCCATCCATCACCATGAAGACAGTGCTGTGGTCCAAGCTTAACTAGGACCTTCGGCTCCAGAGGATGCGCTATCGCTTTAGGAGCAAACCTGCGTGGTACCTGTTAAACTTCACAGGCAGAAAGCAGCCCGAGATATTGTCCCGCCAGATGTCCCGTCTTCCTCCCCTGATGACCCACTGCTTTGGTAACCTGATGACCCACCTCACATACTGCCCCCATCCTCCCCATCGGGCTACTCCCCTTGTCACGCTGGCCCCAGATCCCTCAGCCTGGCTGCTATTAATTGTGTTGATTGTGGCCCAGCAGCTGTCAGAAAAATAAAATAAGTCACCCTTCCTCTCCAAGCTCATTTGCACGCCGTGAGTCTATCGTTTGGAAGGTGGCGGCAGGCATAACCACAAATGCTTGAACCTCTTGGTAGGGTGAGCTATTTGGAAGAGGAAGGCAGAGTAGGGCGTGCCGGGGGAAGGGAGGGCTCCTGTGGGGAGGGTGCACCCCCACCCTTTTAGAAAGCTTTGCCCTCCTACATTCACATAACACCAGTGCACATAACACCAGTGCTCTGCACTGGCTGCCTATAGCGTACCGAGCCCGATTCAAGGTGTTAGTGTTGATCTATAAAGCCCTGCACGGTCTGGGCCCCTCGTATCTCGGGGACTGCCTCACCTTCTGTGCCTCAGAGCAATCCCTTCGGTCCACCGGGGGCGCCTTCTTGGAGGTCCCCTGGGTGAGACGGGGGGCCACAACGGAGAGGGCGTTCTCGGTGGCCGGGCCGTGACTCTGGAACTCCCTCCTGGAGGAAGCCCTCCTGGCCCCACGTCTGCTGGCATTTCGTCGAGCCTGCAAGACCTGGCTGTTCGCCCAGGCCTTCGGAGATGGGGAGGGGAGGGGAGGGGAGCTGTGGGGGGCTTGGATATGGGATTTTGTGTTTTAAAATTATTGATGAAGTTGTTTTTTAAATATTGTTTTAATGGAATTTTATTGTATTTGTTAATTGTTGTAAGCTGCCCCGAGATGCAGTAGGCATGAGGAGGCGGCTAAAAAAATATTTATTATATATAAATATTCACCTGTTCTTTCTCCAGACCATTCATGGCTGTCTCCATTCCCCACTCTCAGCCCCCCCGATACTTGGCCCCTAGTCCAGGGTTGAGGACCTTCAGGCCCAGGTGCCAAATGTGGCCCATGGCGAGTTTTTTTAATTGGACCCCTTTCCAGTCTCTGGGTCTGGACCTGTGGATCCCGTCGTTCCCCCTCAAGCAGTGAAAGAGCGAGCTCAGGGGAAGGCAGCAGAGAGGAGGGCAGACACTCTAGGATCGAGGACGTATCCATGGCAGAGATCCATGATCTGAACCCTTCCCTCCAGGCTTGTGCACACCCTTTAAGCGCCCCCTGCTTCCAGTCCCCCATAAGGCACTCCGAGCTTGAGCTAATTTTGAAAGCGGCCCCAAGAAGGGAAAAAGGTTCCCCCACCCCTGGCCTAGTTTCTTCTGAATCCAGTTCAACGCCTTGTTCTCATCTCAGCCCCTTCAAGGCTTGCTCCTCATCTCCTTTGATCGCCCTGCCCTGTGTCTGTGTCTGTGTCTGTGTCTGTGTCTGTGTCTGTGTCTGTGTCTGTGTCTGTGTCTGTGTCTGTGTCTGTGTCATCTTGAAAGAAACAGAAAGACGGTTCTCTCTGACTCATCTACCTGCCGCACTTTATAAACAAAGCCCCTTTTGGGATGCGGATGAAAGGGAACCTGCAAGCCAGCTGCCTGATTATTATTTAAAAAGCAGAGTGAGTGTGGGAGAGGCAAGGCCAGCGTCTCTTCAGGAACCCTTGTGACGTGCTATCAGTGCAAGTCAGCGGATCCGATTGTGAGAATGCCACTCACCACCTATGCCTGCGTGCAATTCTTGCAACAGAGCAGCCTGACCCCTGCACGTACAGTAGGGGTTGAGTTGAATCCGTTCGCGAGTCCTCTGGGCAGACATGGCTTTGAAGATTAACTTGTGCTCAGGAACCTTCACGCATGTAGACACGCTACCCTGGAGCAAACCGTCACTGCCACGTGCCAATTTGCCCGTTGTCACAAAACCAAAAGGAACAACGGTTCCAAAGCAAGAGTAAACGGCTCTGGACGTCCACCGATATCAGCAGCAATTTGCACCAGAGCAAAGATTTCATGCAGCTATGTCCTTCTCGCGTCTCCCTAGCCCTGATATCATATTGGTTAAGAGAGGCAGAGAGTGATAGCAGCTTGAATGACACTGAACAGGGAGGTGGCCAGCCCCACAAGACACTGCCAGACACCATCTCCCTGCCTCCAGTCTCTCTCGTCACTGTCCTCTGGTGAGCCTCGTCTCTCAGCTTCCACTGACCCATGAGCTTCTCAAAAGGTAACCATGGCCCCACTCTCTCCACCCCCCACCAGGACCTGGCGACCCCACTAGCCTTGTGGTCTTCAACAGGATTGCTACGGAGCAAGCGATTTGTGGACGGCGTCGGCGACCAACAGATGCACATTCAGACGCAAGTATTTCCATGAGTGGAGCCACTGGAGACTTTCAATAAGCCACGGGGGTCCAGGAGCAGCTCAGAAGTCCCGTGGGATCCGGTCTCCCTTGCTAGCGGTCAGTAGCAAAGAGAGCCCTTTCCCTTCTTCACTTGGGGCAGGGGTCGGTTCAGAGAGTGGGAAGATTGTGAGGATATTGATCAGGGACCAAGGCACATGGAGGACCAGACCTCTGGGGCTCTTACTTACCGGTTCCTGGAAATACAGCTGGTAATCAAAGACGGGAATGGAGCTGATCTTCTCCATGACGTCAACACTGGGATTTGCAGGCTTGTAGGGTGTGTTCAGCCCAGCCACGGCCCTAAAACAGAAGAGGAAAAACTCTTGTCCAGAAATGTGCGGAAGTTTATTTTATTTTTTTTAAAAAAAACCTTTCTCAGATCCCTTTGAAGATCCAGTGCTGGTTCCCTTATTGTATTTTGATCTCTCCATTTACCTCCCCCTCCCCCCTTAAACTGCTTTTCAATGGATCTTAGGTTGTTTTGTTTATTTTACTGTATTCATTTTATGAACCACTCTGGGTGCCGTTTGGCAGGGTGGGTGCATTATATAAATAAAATTATTAGTATTATTATTTCGTTTCGGGACAAATAGGGACATCGGGAGCACAGAAGTTCTGTTTAGGGGTAACAAAAACAAAAACAAAACGAATGAGGAAGAGCGACTCACTTCACTCTCTCTGGGTAAAAGAGAGCCATGTTCCAGACGACGGCTCCGCCCCAGTCGTGCCCAATGAAGACAGCCTGGGGAATGCCCTGGAGGGGGGAAAAGAAGAGACAGAATGAACAGGAGTTCAGTGGGACGGCGTCTTGGATCTAATGAGGTTTCCACAGCAGAGAGGACGCGGTGGTAAGAAACGAGGCCTGCTTGGTTACCGACCCTCTACACGGTAACAGTGATACAAGGCTAGGAGTGGCAGAAAGCTGTACCAGGAGGGGTAGAGGGGGGAGTTATTATTTGCGCCGAATGCCATTATCGTCAAAGCCAGCCAATATGCTGCCACTCACCGCAACATATAGTTACCGGGTTTTCACCATATTCATTTGTTGAATGCCGCTCAGTAGGCACTTTCAGTATGTTCCGGCACATTGGGCTCATTGGCGGGAGGAGGAAGTGGGCACCGTATAGACAGGCCAGGCATGGGAAGCACGGTAGTGCTGCCTCCCTTCTCCTCTCCCCCCTGCCCACACAGGGCGAAGAGGACGAGGCAGAAAGGGGCATAGCGCCAGGAGCGAGGAAAGCGACGACACCACAACACGAAAAGTACCAAAAACACAAAAAGCACCGAGAAGTCACAGAAAAAAACAAAAACGCATGTTTTCCAAAAAGTATTGAAAAGTCATGAAAAACACAAATGGTCCCGGAAATGACATGGAAAAAATGACAAAACATTATGGCAAAACCCAACCACCCCCTGCAATTCCCAAAGCAACAGAAATGCAAAATGCATCCAGAACTCAAACATTCGACCAAACATTTTGCAACACTCCTGATATGACGGGATTTCCCACTGATGCTACCCAGAATCCACTGCTGCTTCTGCCACTGTTGCCCCCTGTTCACCAGGACCGAGATAATTGTGTGGGGACAGGTACGGAGACCATGGCGGCTCTCCCCGATTGTTCCCATTCCTACTTTACACCAGCTTACATGCTGATGCTTGCCTCAAATTGGTCAGCCCCAAAGCTCACTGGAGCCCACCGCATGGGGCAAGTAGCTGGTACTTAGCCAGCGATTGATTTATAGTCACATGTTTATCATGCCCAATCCCTTAAGGCTCAGAGTGAAAACATATAAACAGATAGAAAAATATACAAAATAAATCAAATATACGAAACTAATTTTAAAACACACCCAAATTAAGAACAGATTTTAAAAATCCAACCCACAACACCCCAACTCAATCCCTTCCTGCCAAATGTCCGGCCAAACAAAAATTCCTTGCGTTACTTCTGGACGATGAGCAAACATGGGTTTAGACAAATTTCCAAGGGGAGGGAGTGCCAGAATCGTAGGACAGCCACCATGAACGCCCCTCTGCGTGCCTTACCCATAAAAAACTTCACAGCTGACCTTAGAGATCGCGATGGGACACAGGGGAAAGAGGTGGTCTTTCAGAGATTTGGGGCCGAAGCCGTTTAGGGTTGTGGATACACATTATGCTAGGTGCGTGTTTCCCACATGAAACACGCCGCAGGCATAAAACACCTCCTCTCCCCAACTGAGAGTTCTTGGGAAATGAAGCTCTTTGCTCGGCTAACAAGCACAGCTCCTAATCCGACAGCTTTTCAGCAGCCTGTTATAAAAGGAAAAAACAATTTGCTACCGCAGTAGCGCATACCATGCGCTCTGCAACCACTTAATCAAGTTTATCGGCACATCAACCCCATGAAGGATTTCCACTAGGAGCATCCTACAGAGAACGGGATGCATTATCCTTCCATCAATCTAAAAGTCAGCTGCTTAGGGTGACGCCAGTCACCGTTCTGTTAGCTGCTCAATGGAGGCTTTTGCAGAGAGAGAGAAAGAAACTGCTCTCCTGAATTCGAGAGTAGGGAGTTCGAATCTTAAGACCAACAATGCGATTCAGAGTTGACGGGCAACGTAGCGCAATCTAGAACGGACCACTGAGATCATCTGGCCCCAGGGCGGGGACAAATCTGGCCCACACCTCCATTTTTATTTGCCCCCTTTCAAATTCCTTGATCGCTGCCCTCAAGCACTTAAGGAGCGAGCTCCAAGGAAGGCGGTGTTGAGGAGGGCAGGGATCTCCAACTAGGCCAGATCACCTCACAGCAGTTTGCTGGTGGGCCCAATTGCAAATAAAATTAAAATAAATCTCCGATCGTGCAGCCGGGGTACATTATTTCTCCAGCGCGGCTCGGTGGCAGGGCAGGCGCCAGGATATTTGCCGCGCTAGGCAACCACCGCCACCGCCGCGAAGCTTGACGGCGGCTGGAGGGGGGCAGGAGAGGCGCCCCCTTCTACTTGTCACCCTAGACGGCTCTTCCCCCAATCCAGTGCAGAGCTTAGTGGTGGCGGCAGCAGCACTGAGGGCAGGAAAGGTGGTGGCAGAAGCTGGATCATGGTGGATCCACCTAGGAGGCATCTCTTCCACCGTCATTGTGCTTCTGCCACCGTCTCACCTGCCCTCAGTCCTGCTACTGCTACCGCTGAACTCCATGCTGGATTGGAGGAAGAGGCACCTCTCTCACTAGGGATGGGACTATCGGTATCAGATTAATCCGATAATGCCAATAATTGGCAATATCGGATTAACCCGATAATACCGATATAGGTATATCTTTTTTTAACATTGCCGATTTTTCGGATCTTTAACACTGCGGCCATTTTAACACTGGCCACAATGTTAAAGATCGGAAAAATTGGCAATATTAAAAAACCAATATACTGATACCAATAAATCAGATATCTGATTAATCCGATATCGATAAAACCGGTAACCGATAATTCACCGATAGTCCCATCCCTATCTCTCACCCAGCCCCCTCCAGCGAAGAGCTTCTCAGTAGCAGCGGCGGGATAGCTGGATGGGGTGTGGGGGCCGCGAGGGAGCAACCCTCTTGAAGTGGCTGGTGCCCCAGGTGACTGCCTGAGCTGCCGAATGGTAGCGCCAACTCTGCTCTGTGGTCACTCAGAGACAGGAAGTGACAAACAGGAAACGTCGGACCAAGACAGGAAGTGACAAACAGGAAACGACGGACGGCGACAGGAAGTGACAAACAGGAAACGACGGACCGAGGATTGCAGCTCACTGCAGGTTAGTGAGATCACGCAACGCCATTGCTACTTGGTAGACTTAGATCCTTTCATGCTGACCCTTTGGGCTGGTTCACCCCCCTTTTAGAGCGGGGAGTGGCACAACGCCCCATCGCGGGTGCTGTGTGAAAGCCTCGCCACTCCCGGACAGCGGTGTCACTATGATGGGGGGGGAAACAGCAAGGATGGATACCCTGGGGCCCACACGCGTGTAGAATGCCTAATGCACGCTGCAGTGGGGTGCCCCAGCCTCCCAGGGGGGCTTCAAAATACAAACCACCTTTAAGGCCCTGTGGAGGGTGCCCCCAAGGAGGAGAGATCATCGGGGCCCCGCATTTTTTATTCGCCCCGCGAATTCTAAGGCCGGCCCTGCTCAGCAGTTATGTGAATGCACTGCTCCGGGTGAAGGCACACACAGGTTTGCTGCGTTTTCCTTCCCCCAGAACATGGGGGGGGGGGGGAGAGGGGGAGTGGCGAGTCTGCAAGGAGGAAGGGTGCTGGGTAAATAAGAGGGGAGATGGCAGACGTATATAACAGCATAGGTGGTGTGGAGAAAGGCTAAGTAATAACTTTCCCTTCCCTTGCTCCCATCACAAAAACTAAGAGGCTCCCAATGAAAAACAACAGGCAGCAGATTTTGCACGAGTAACCGGTGGAACTCATTGCCACAGGATGTTGTGAAGATCTACAGTGCAACCGGGTTTAAAAAGAAAAGGATTAGATAGATTCAGAGGGGATTATTACCCCAAAAGGTCAAGGGGGTCAGGTTTCCTTCAGATTCAGGGAATGCGGCATAAGGGATGGACCAATTCACACATTTCTGCGTTCCATCCCTCCTCTCTCCCTAGTGGTGGTGACTGACAGAGACAACACGGAGCTAGAGCAGCGGATCACAACGTGATCAAAACCCGCCAGAACATTTTTTTTAAAAAAAAATCTAAGACCCCATTAAAAAAAGAATATTCAGGATGAGGAGTGTCAGGGGGCGGGGGGGAGGCAGGGGCAGCAGAAGGGGGCATGGGGAGAAGGCAGTCAGCATGAGGTGGCTGGGAGCAGGTGCAGGGGCGAGAGAGAAGGGGAAACTGTGGGAAGTCGCGTCTCTTCTCTCCCTGTGCTGGCCCTCAGCAACAGAGGCCGTCTGGGGTGTATTCCAAAATTTCACTCGTTTTCGATCGGAACCGGGCATTTCATCCATTCCTATTCGAAATCAGAACAGACAAGATTCAACCCAAGTCTGATCAGAATGGATGAAATTAAAAAAAAAAAAAAAAAAAAATTTAAACGGCCATTTGCACAGGCGTAAAATGGCCGCTGCTATTTTGAGGACGGGAAGCAGTTTTTACCGCGCGTACGCAATGAACCCGGCAGCCTTTTTACACATGTGCAAATGATCATTTTTTATATTTCTCCGGTCAGCGCCCCGATCAGATACGCTTTCGACTGGAATACCAATCGGAAACTAAGTTTTCATCCCAAATTCCGACCCAGCCCTGAGGCGGCCAGAACAAGAGGCAGGACAGGACGTAACAGGGGGTCACAACGCAGCGGCACCGGGGCTTCTGCACAAGAGCCTGGGAGTGCCCGCCGTCAATGCCAGCCCACCCCTAGGCAGTCACAGACCCACCAGTTAAGAACCACAGAGGTAGGGGGAGCAGTGGTCTGACCCCCATGCGGTTGTGATTATAAGATGCAGGAGACCCACTCGCTAGACCAACAGCTGTGAAAACCGGGCAATACGGCTGAATGCATTCTCTCCCAACGTTTATGCCCCTGCAGAGACGGGTCTTTGCCTGCTCCTCGTAGCAATAGCAGCCTAAGACATCTCAGTGCCGTGGCACAAAGCCGTTTGGGCTCCAAGCTGAACGCACAGCCAGGTATCATGAAAAGAAAAAGTAATTAGTTCCAGCTCCAACCGGCCGGGCTCTCTATTAACTTGAAAGGACGACGCCTCGCTTTTAAGCGACATCTGCTTGCACGAGATACAGCTTGGTTCTGCGGCCTCGCCACAGCGCCTGCTTAGAAACCTCCTTATTGGCCTGCTCCGAGAACCGCGCAGCTGTGTCAAGGTTACCTGCACCTTTTCCATTCATTACTGAAACTTCCTGCGGTATCGAACCTTCAGAGGGTGTAAAATCCAGGTGGGGAACCAGACACCCCTGTCAAAACAGCCAAGGGTGGGTGGGTGGAGGGGTCTAGTTGGCTTTCCTTTCATTCTCATTATTTACCTAACCCCCACAGGTAGGGGGAAACTGAGGCACAGAGCAAAGGAACGACTTGGGCACGGTCACACTGTAATTAACGGCTGCTTCTCCGCTCCCTCCCCACCCGCTTTCACATCCACCACAAACTCCTTGTCTTCAACTTCACGGCTCTTCAAGGCCTTGCTCCTCCCTCTCTGCCCTCATCTCCTGCTCCATTTCTGTCTGGGAACTTTGCTCCTCCTCGGGCCACCCATCCTCACCTGCCTCAGGGTGGCGGAAACGTCTTCTCCCGCGCTGCTCTCCAAATACCGTCCCTCCGCTCCTTTCCTCCCAGCCTTCAAATCCCTCCTAAAAAACCTACTGCTTCCCACCCAGGCTCTCTTTGCGCCTCATCCCCCGCCTCCAGCCTGCTCACAAATGCCCCCTTTGCTTTCCTGTCATCCAGGGTCCCCTTCTCCCAGTAACTAAGGCAGCTTTTAGACGAGCGCAACGTGCTCACGCTTTTGAAAAAAAGAGCGCGGGCGGGGTTTAGACGGGCAGGGACGCACGTGAATATTTTTTTTTAAAGGCACAAATGAAGCATCTCGATAATCGGAGTTCTTTCATTTGCGCCTTTTTAAAAAATGCGTGCCCGCGGTAACGCGCGTCTCCACACGTCTCAACCCCGCCTGCGCTCTTTTTCAAAGGTGCCAGATTTTCAGGTGTGAGCGCGTCGTGCTCATCTAAAAGCAGCCTGGGCTAACTAAGCACGTTCCCCTGAAACTTCTCCACTTCGTGAATGTCTCCCTGTCTTTCCCTAGGTTCCTCTCTCCCTTGCCCTTCTAGATGGTAAGCCTCTTGGGGCAGGGAGCTGCCTCTAAACAACAACTGTACAGTGCCAGATACACTGCTGGTGTTATAGAAATAAATAAATAAATAAGATTATTTCGGCACTTCTCTAAACCTTTGCTGGATGCTTGGAGTGAAAGGCATGGGTTGGAACCTTTCGATTTCCTTTCAAGTTAAATCCTGGGAGAGGCCAAGGTGTCTGGTCACTGTCGGAGACAGGAAACTGGGCCAGATGGACCCTTGGCCTCTCCCAGTCTGGAAACGGCAATGTGATCGTGAAGGCATAACAGTTCAGATGATCTTTCCCTACAGAACCACCTTTTGTTGGCGAGACTATGCAAGCCTTCGGGCCAAACAGGGCCTTTCATCAGGCAAGTTAGACGTTAGAATGATGGACTTCTTCTAGGCCGGAGGAAGGGCCCTGTAACTTGGCACACTTCCAGCAACAATCATTGGTCCAATAAAAGAGATCGTCTGAACTGCTTTGCTTCCATCTGTTTCAGCTGGGACCAACGCAGCAACCAGCCTCTTTCTCTAAACCAGGCGTGGGGAACCTCAGACCCGGGGGCCGAACGGCTAGTTGTTAATTGGCCCCTTTCCAGTCCCTGGATCCAGTTCCTACCCCCCGAGCGCTGAAAGGCTGCATTCAGGGGGAAAGAGCAGAGAGGAGGGCCTGCACACAAGGACAGGAGACGGAACTATGATCTCGACCCTCTCCTTCCTGAGTGCACTCCCATTCCTGACTTCTCCGAGTTTGCATTAATTTTCAATGTGGCCCTCCAGGAAGGAAGAGGTTCCTCACCCCTGATCTAGGCTATACAGACTCTTAGGAGACGCGTGCCCTGCTGCAGTTCTACGTGGAGGTGCATTTGCTCCGATTGTCAATTTGACACTTTTTACTAACCGCAAGCGATGAGACGCCTTCTCCCCCCTCCCCTGTGCTTGGATCAGCGAGGGCTGGCAGTGATCTGCACGTGCCAGGGAGCTGCTAATGCCTCATCAGCACCGTGTGTTCCAGCCAGCCCCTCGCGTAGCAGGTTTTTTGATTGAACAGGCTCCTTGGCTAAGCAGTTTGCCTGAACGGTGTCACTGCAAATGAGATGGCTCCGGCTTCTGCTGCTGCAGCAATAATAGCAAGATCAAGGGCTTCGCAAAGGGTTTGACAACCTTCCAGCCGGCCTGGAAAGAGGGAGGGTTTTTTAAGAAAAACAGATTGGTGTGGAGCTGCGGAAAAAGGAAATCAATGAGAAAGTGGGCTTCCAAGGAAACAGTGCCTGAAGATCCCCACCCAGAGAGCATCGTTTCCCTAAAGAAACAGAGCTGCTCGTATGGTACTGTGGCCTTAACAATGGCAGTCGGCAACATAACGCCAGAAATAGGGAACAAGAGTTGAAGCAAACTTCGAAGAAGTTCAATTCACCATAGTCAAAATGGCCAGATTCAAAATAAATTCACTGGCCCAATTCAAGAACTTCATTTGTTTGTTATTAAGGGCGGTTTGGATCGACTGGTTCCAGTTCTGCTGAAACTTTCTGCAAAATTGGAATGGCATCGGAATTTCAGGAGTAATTCCGATTCACCGAAATTCCAAATCGGTTGGCACAAAATGGAAGCCACATTACAACACAACGGTGGCCGCCCTCTGGGCAGGGCCTAACCGGCCAGCTTGCCATACTCTCGCCAAAAGAAGGTGGTTCTGTAAAATGTCAGCCATAGACATTTTATACACGCGCAAAACGGGATGTAAGGTTTTTTTGACTGATCCCGGCAAAACCGGATCAGAACATTCATTTGTGCCGCGTTTCACTGGAACGAATCAAATCGCCAGATTCCGGCGGAAACAGAATCCGGTCGAAAACCAAATTTCACCCCTAGTTTGTTAACCAGAAGTTCTTTTTGGAAAAAACGTACGTCATTGATTGGTTACCTTGCATCACGTGACATACCCCAGCCCCAATCCAATAATGGGAGAACTGGGAAAGGGGCAGAGACGGGGAACGAAGACGATCAAATTCGCGGAACGGCTCTTGTACAAGGAGCGCTCGATAGGGAAGGGCTCTTCAGCTTGGAGAAGTGATGGCTGAGGGGAAGAGAGAAATCTACAAGACCATGAGCGTTGCAAAGAAAGTAAACGAGAAGTCGTTAAAAATCCAATCCTTCCTTACCGCTTCCCCTGCCAAGCCCCTAGTCCATGCTTTAGCCTTGATTACGGCAACTTCCTCTTTACCGGTGGTCTCTCCTGCTCTTGCCTGGCCCCTCACGTCTCCCATTCAGTGCTTCACTGCCAAAGTCATGTCTTTCGCCCACCACTGTAACCATGTTCAGCACCTCCACACTGCCCTTCACCGGCTCCCTCTGAACGCATGCAGCACAATCACCTGGTCTTTGCCTTCGAGGATCTTCATGACTTTCCTCCCCCCCCATCTCTCTGCACTTGTATCCTGCCACACTCCCACCCGGGAACTTCACTCTTCCTCTACCCCCACCCTCGCCTGCACACAACTCCCTTGCTCCTCTAAATGTATCTGCCCCTTCTCCTTTGCTCCTCCCCAAATGCCTGGAACTCCCTCCCTGGATAAATTTGTTCTGCTCCCAATCCCTCCTGAAAACCGACCTCTTCCGTCAGGCTTTCCCTGGCTCTGTCTCTTATACACATCTAGATGTGTATAAGAGACAGCTCCTGTCCGGGAGCTCTGCTCCTCTCTACCCCCACCCTCGCCTGCACACAACTCCCTTGCTCCTCTAAATGTATCTGCCCCTTCTCCTTTGCTCCTCCCCAAATGCCTGGAACTCCCTCCCTGGATAAATTTGTTCTGCTCCCAATCCCTCCTGAAAACCGACCTCTTCCGTCAGGCTTTCCCTGGCTTGTCATGAGGAGGAAATTGCCTCCTCTTCCCTTCCTCCCTCAAAATCCTCCGCTTTCCTGTAACTAAGCTAAGCACATGTACCTACAACTTCTCTCAACTTCATGAATGTATCCTTGTCTCTCCCTATGGCTCTCCTCCATTGTCTTTCCTGGATTGCAAGCCCCTTGGGGCAGGGACCCATCTCCAACTACTGATTGTACAGCACCAGGTACATTACTGGTGCTATATAAATAAATAGCAGCTCATAGATAATAATAGGGGACACTATATGAAATGGACTAGCAGCAGATATAACACAAATAAAAGGATGACTCTTTCCATGCAATGTACAATTAGCCTGGGGAACTCACCGCCAGAGGATGTTGCGAACACCAGTAGAATAGCTGGTTTTAAAGAAGGACTGGATAAGTTCTTGGAGGGCAGGTCCATAAATGGAGTGGATGATCCATTAAGATTCCTTCCTGCCCCACTGTTCCATGATTCTATGGGTCCACTTCTCGGTTCATTCAGCACTCCCATCCCACGGGATCCTGGAGGACCTAACCAGCTCCTCAGCACCACCGTAGGACTCTGCTTCTGACCTTGTTCTGTCTCATTAGGCCCTCCTCCAAAACCCCTGTCAGTCTAGCGGGGTTCCCCTCCCACCAGCCCTGATTGGCTCCAGGTGGGATAAAACCACCTGACAGCTAAAGGAAACCAGGAAGAGCAACACTTAGGCCTGTGTCCTGTCATGGCCGCAGCCTACCTGCCTCTCAACTCCAGGAGCCTGACAACCTAGTCCTTAGCCTCTCCAGTTCTGGCGTTCCCCTCTTTAGCCCTTTCTCCTCATATTGGATTGTTTCCTTGGCTTCCCCCCTACCTCTCTGCGCTAATTTCCCTCCGTACTCCAGTCCATGAACTCCGCTCCTCCTCTGTCCCTTCTCTCGCCCTCCCACGCCTTCCCTGCTCCCCTAAGTGCCTTCGTCCCTTCTCCCTAGCTGCCCCCCATGCTCGGAACTCACTCCCTCCCCACATCCGCCTCGCCCCCTCCCTTCGTACCTTCAAATACCTCAAGACCCACCTCTTCCACTCTGCCCTCCCCCGACTCCTCGCTCCCCTCCCCTAACTCCTGCTGATCCCCTCCATCCAGTACATTGTGCTGTCTCTTATACACATCTAGATGTGTATAAGAGACAGCTCTAGATCATCCTTCAGCTTGTTACCGAGCTTGCCTTGCCTCCCGTTCTGACCTTTGTCTTGGACAACTCGACTGCATTCACACAAGATGCTTAGTACATGATGGGGGGGGAAAAAACACCACCTTCCCATTGCTTTATTTTTTTTTTAATGAGTGAAAGGGTTAGGTTACGGGATGCACCGGGGTAACGCACATTAGCTCCCCCCAAAAACTGAACTGGAGAGCAAGGTTTAACAATAGGTTTAAATCCATCATGCAAATTACTCAATCCCTTCACATAATGGGACTAATCTATCAGTCAGCCTTAATTGCTTCAGAGGGGGATAGAAGTGATTTCCCCCTCAGGGGGAGGAATCCCCCACTGCCTGCCTGGTCAAGACACTGCATTGTTGACAACAAAAAACACCCTACATAATAATGGGATACCTATTAGCAGCCATGGTGGTGGAGGGAACATGGGAACAATTAAAATGGATGAATGCAAATTCTTGTAACGAAGAGTACAGGTCAGAGAAGGGCTTTAAAGGTCAATACCACCACCCTGAATTGAGCGTGGAAGACTATAGGCAGTCAGTGCAACGAACGGAACACCGGTGTTATGTGCTCACGGTGACCCGTCCCTGTAAGGAGGTGAGCCGCCGCGTTCTGCACCAGCTGCGGTCTCCGAGCTGTCACCAAGGGTAGCTCCACGTAGAGCGTGTTGCAGTAGGTTAGTCTTGAGGTGACGAAGGCATGGATGAAGGCATGGCATCGACTGAGGCTGAAACCCGATAAGACGGAGGTGATGCTGGTTGGTAGGGCCGGGAGGTGGTGGCTCCCGTTATTGGCGGGGTCTGCCCCCCTCTGGCCGCCCAGGTCTGTAGTTTGGGGGGTGCTCCTCGAACCCTCTTGGATTGTCAGGTGGGGGTTGTGGCGAGGGAAGCATTTCGCCAATTACATCTGGTGCAACGGCTTCGGCCGTGTCTCCCCAACTCGGACCTGGCAACCATCGTCCACGCTTTCGTTACCTCTCGACTGCTACCGTAACGCACTCTACGTGGGGCTATCTTTGAAGATGGTTCAGAGGCTGCAGCTGGTGCAGAACGCGGTGGCTCGTCTCCTAACGGGGTTGGGTCGCCGTGAGCACAATACGTCTGTGCTCTGATCTCTGCACTGGCTGCCAATAGTCTACTGGGCCCAATTCAAAGTGTTGGTAATGACCTTTAAAGCCCTAAATGGCTTGGAACCTGCTTATCTGCGAGACCGCCTCAGACCCCGGGTGATTTTGCGGTCACTGCGGTCAGCAGGGGGCGCCCAACTCAAGGTCCCCCGGGTGTTCCGGGTGGCAACGGCGGGGAGGGGGTTCTCGGTGTCTGCACCAAGGCAGTGGAACTCCCTCCCGACGGAGGCCCGTTTATCTCCGGACCTGCCCTATTTCCAAAGATCATGTAAGACCTGGTTGTTCTGCCGGGCCTTCGGGGAAGGGGGCGGGTTGGGAGGGTATTTGTATTGCCTTTAGCATTTAGCCTTTTTAGTAATTTTATTATAATTGCTTTATGTATTTTATTGTATTTTTGTATGTTGTCGCCACTCCGAGCCACCATTGTGCGGGAGAATGTGAGGTAAAAATGTAATAAATAAATAAATAAATAAATAGATGATGGTGGCCAGGTCAGAGCCGGAGATATACGGCCGAAACCGTCTCACGATTTAACTGGCAAAAAGGCGCTCCTCGCCACAGCTGCAACCTGGGCATCCAGGCGGAGCTGTGAATCGAGGAGCACCCCCAGACTCTGAACCTGAGGGACCAATGATGGGCGGGCCTCATCAGTGATGGGAACCTCTCCCAAACCTGGCCCCCCAGTCCCATCCACCAGCATCACCTCAGTGTTGTCAGGATTCAAATTCAGATGGCTCGCCCTCATCCGTTCCCTCAGCATACTGAAGACACCGAACCCCAAACCCTCTCACAACCTCCCCCAACAGCTTCATATACACGTTGAGGAGGGAAGGGCAAAATGGAACCTTCCAGAACTCCACACATGAGGTCTGGGAGGGGGACAAAGAATGGTCCCCCAGCCCCACCCGCTGAGTTCAAACAGCCACAAAAAGCACAGGATCCATCCGCTACTCCGCCCTCAATATTAAACCTTCATCACCTCCAGGCTAGACTACTGCAACGCGCTCTACGTGGGGCTTCCCTTGTGTCTGGTCCGGAGGCTGCAGCTGGGGCAGAATGCAGCGGCCGGTCTCCTGACGGGGATGGTTCGGTGGGAGCACATAACACCGGTGCTCCGCGCTCTGCACTGGCTGCCTATAGCGTACCGAGCCAGATTCAAGGTGTTAGTATTGATTTACAAAGCCCTGCACGGCCTGGGCCCCTCATATCTCGGGGACCGCCTCACCCTCCGCGCCTCAGAGCGATTATTATTATTATTATTATTATTATTATAAATATTTGTATAGCACCAGCCGTGTACCTGGTGCTTTACAGAACAAAGATAAAGACACGGTCCCTGCCTACGGCTTACAATCTAAAAAGACAAGGAGAGGGAACAAAGGGAAGACAAGGGAGAAGCAAACAAACATGCAAGCGGCTGTGAAGTCTCAGGTGCTCGTGCTTGGCTTGGTTACAGTTAGGCAGGAGTCTGCAGAGAAGGGCAGACCGTAAGTATTTGGGGCAGACCGTAAGCGATCCCTTCGGTCGACTGGGGGCGCCTTTCTGGAGGTCCCCCGTGTAAGACGGGGGGCCACAATGGAGAGGGATTTCTAGGTGGCTGAGCCGCGGTTGTGGAACTCCCTCCCAGAGGAGGCTCGCCTGGCCCCAGACCTGTTGGCCTTTCGACGTATTTGTAAGACTTGGCTGTTCACCCAGGCCTTCGGGCCACCGGGGGCGCCTTTCTGGAGGTCCCCCGTGTAAGACGGGGGGCCACAATGGAGAGGGCGTTCTCGGTGGCTGAGCCGCGGTTGTGGAATACCCTCCCGGAGGAGGCTTGCCTGGCCCCGGGCTTTTTGGCCTTTCGATGTATTTGTAAGACTTGGCTGTTCATCCAGGCCTTCGGAGGGGAGGGTGGGGTGGTGGGTTAATTTTTGTGGGGGGTGTTTTAAATTTGCTTTATGTTTAAAAATTGTTTTTAAAAACTGTTTTATATTGTGTTGGAAGCCGCCACAAGATGCCGTGGGCATGGGGGGGCGGCATATAAATGTAACAAAATAAATAAATAAATATTAAACGAGGCAGAATGCGTCTGCAGCCCATAATGCAACCTGCCAGCCAGCCTTGCTCTCGTAACTAACAATATTGATAGAGTACCATGCAAGATTTATATCCAACAGAAAGATTGCTCAGTCTCTCTCTGCCAAGTGGCTCGTCCGTACGCGCAGCTAAATCCATCCTGGCTACAAAGCAGGAAGGGCTGCGGAGAGATTTAACTCCAGCCGTCTCTCTCGACATAATTGTTCTACGTACAGAAAATAATAAGCAGCAGCTTGGGGGCTTTGGAGTCTGGGGAGCAGCTGCCGAGGAAAAGCGCAATGGAGCGGAGACGGTTCTTAGGAACCGTGGGAAATCGAGAGCTGGTGTCGGTGCTTCGGGAGCTTTGGAGACAAAAATCGTATTACCCCAAAATAATGGGGAAATTAGTTCTGTCCTCGGTGTCTCCTCACAAGCAGATGCCTGACAGCCACCCCACGGCGGGTGTTCATTCTGAGTTACCCCACAGGGGGAGAGAATCCCCAGCTCAGACGGACACGTCGTTCAGTTGGGTCTTCCATCCGGAAGGATGATTTTCTGGCTAAATCCCTAACCTAAAAGTAAAGCGACCTAAGCTTTCGGTCCCAGCTCCCCCTGCATCACGTTGGGCAAGTTAATAAAATGATGAGTGGAATGGAACAAATAAACAGGGAGTTATTTACCCTCTCCAATAGCAGTCAGAACTAGGGGACACGTGGTGAAACTAACTAGCAGCAGATCTAAACACAAATAAAAGTGGTTTTTTTCCCCACTCAACGCACAATTAACTTGTGGAATTTGTTGCCAGAGGACATTATGCGGTCAAGGCTAGTAGTATAGCTGGGTTTTTAAAAAGGATTGGATAAGTTCTTGGAAAGTAGGTCTAATAACGGCTATTAGTTAAGTAGGTTGGGGGAACGTAACAACCCCTGATTGTCAGAAGCTGGGTGTGAACAGCGGAGAATGGATCACTCCATTTTGAGCAACCAAGATTGATCACCATCGGAGACAGGATGCTGGGTTCGATGGACCGTTGGTCTGGCCCAGTCTGGTACCGACTGTGACACTGTCGGAGACAGGATGCTGGGTTCGATGGACCGTTGGTCTGGCCCAGTCTGGTACCGACTGTGACACTGTCGGAGACAGGATGCTGGGCTCGATGGACCATTGGTCTGGCCCAGTCTGGTACCGACTGTGACACTGTCGGAGACAGGATGCTGGGTTCGATGGACCGTTGGTCTGGCCCAGTCTGGTACCGACTGTGACACTGTCGGAGACAGGATGCTGGGCTCGATGGACCATTGGTCTGGCCCAGTCTGGTACCGACTGTGACACTGTCGGAGACAGGATGCTGGGTTCGATGGACCGTTGGTCTGGCCCAGTCTGGTACCGACTGTGACACTGTCGGAGACAGGATGCTGGGCTCGATGGACCATTGGTCTGGCCCAGTCTGGTACCGACTGTGACACTGTCGGAGACAGGATGCTGGGTTCGATGGACCGTTGGTCTGGCCCAGTCTGGTACCGACTGTGACACTGTCGGAGACAGGATGCTGGGTTCGATGGACCGTTGGTCTGGCCCAGTCTGGTACCGACTGTGACACTGTCGGAGACAGGATGCTGGGCTCGATGGACCGTTGGTCTGGCCCAGTCTGGTACCGACTGCGACACTGTCGGAGACAGGATGCTGGGTTCGATGGACCGTTGGTCTGGCCCAGTCTGGTACCGACTGTGACACTGTCGGAGACAGGATGCTGGGTTCGATGGACCGTTGGTCTGGCCCAGTCTGGTACCGACTGTGACACTGTCGGAGACAGGATGCTGGGTTCGATGGACCGTTGGTCTGGCCCAGTCTGGTACCGACTGTGACACTGTCGGAGACAGGATGCTGGGCTCGATGGACCATTGGTCTGGCCCAGTCTGGTACCGACTGCGACACTGTCGGAGACAGGATGCTGGGCTCGATGGACCGTTGGTCTGACCCAGTCTGGTACCGACTGCGACACTGTCGGAGACAGGATGCTGGGCTCGATGGACCCAGGTGAGCTCCATTTCGTGTGAACACATATATAGTCTCTGTGCCACTTCTGCTACCTCAGGGGAGACGCCCTCCTCCCCACTTCCTCACTTGGGCGGTTGCGAGGATAAATCCATCTGTCTTTTTGGAGGTGTTGAGAGGCAACTTGGCATAGTAGGCTGAAGTAGCTGAGACAGCCCAACGGATAAGGAAGAGTAGGGCAGTAACAAGGAAGGCCACATTTACAACTGTGGTGGAGCGGGCAGGATTTTCTTTTCTTTACCATACCAGCACAAATTTCTGTCACCGTTCCAAAAATCAGAAACAAATGGAGGGAGCAGCAGTGGGTCCAGGAGCCAATCTAGAACTCGCCTGGAACTGGATTGCACCCTGTCCGTGTTTCGTTGGAGATGCCTATCAGAACAGAGCATTCCACTGGAGACAGACTCCACCACAAAGAACTGCTTCAGCTCGATTAAGGGGATGGACTTGGGAGCAGGGAGACCAGGGTTCGATCCCATCTTAGCCACAAAGTCACTGAGTGGCCTTGGGCAAAGCACTCTCTCTCCGCCTCAGTTTCCACGTCTGATAAATATTATAGACAGAACAACAGAAATACGGTGAGGAGAGCAGTTGCAGCGCCTCTGGTTTGGAAGACTCAAGGCTACAGTCATGGCCTTGGGAAATGGGAGCTTACATCTAGGAGTAAATAACGAGATCATATTCAAAATAGCCCTTTCACTTACCTCAGGCCTTACCTCCCACGAGGCCAATCCGGGGGTAATTTACTCTAATTGACCCCGAGTCATTAGCTGCAGGGCAGCAGCGTCCCCACAGAAAGTTAATTAGCAGCTGCTGTTAATGAGGCACTAAGGAGGCAGTTTGCCAGCAGCACGGCAAGCTGTCTGGCTGGCCCCCCCGGTCATGACCCAAGAGCTCATATACGCACGACACTCTGGGAGCGGGTACAAACCCACATTGCACACGTTGTGTGAAACCCTTACCACTTCCTGCGTGCCTCCAGGTTTCCTTGCTCTCTGCCACCCAATGCTAAGAGGGTGGGCAGGGAAATCAGCGGCTGTGTCTCCCTATGGCACTAACTGTGAAATCATAGAAATCGGAGGGAGGAGGGACTTTTGAGGTTCATCCAGTCTAATGCACTGCTTGGATGCAGCAGGACGACAGCTACAACATCCGTGACAGGTGGCTGCCCGGCGTCTTTTGACTGAGCCTACGACCTCCCTCTAGTCCTGACAACGCAGAACAATTCCCTGCTATTGTCCTGGTGGCAGCCTGGTCATGTCTCCCCTTCACCTTCTCTTCGCTTGGCTAAACATACCCATTTCCTTCAACCATTCCCCGAAAGACTTGCTTTCCAGGTCTTCGTTGCCCTTCTCTGAACCCGCGCGCTCCCAAGACATGATTCTATGCCCTGACCCAGCCATCCCCACACTTCCTTATGCAACCCGACAAACCTAGACCCCACCTCTCTACCGACACATCACCAGTGCAGGCAGCCCTTAATTCTACAGCCACCCTACAAACCATCAGCGTAGACGATACCAAATCTACACCAAAAATCACAGCAAGGAGGCACGGCCTCAGTTTCAGGCTCATGCCTCCGAGGGCGTATAAAGGAATGTGGTTTTAACAATTAAGGAAACGGTGCCAGAGCTTATTAAATGAATCCAGGAGCTTTATAGTCCGTGGCTAACCATGCATCTGAGCTCTAAGTGCAGGGCTAATGAAGTAGACGGGAGCAATGTTCTCGGACCGCAATCAAGGAGGACACTGGGGGCCCTCCGAAATAGCCTTGGCATGGTGTGGAACCGCCACGGTTCCACACCATGCCACCTGGGTTTCGTCTTTGACTTCTCCCTGCTTCACGCCTGTTGTTGAGGCCTCTTGAATCTCCATGCAGACACCAGGGATCCAAACAGAGAGACGGAGGCTGCCTGGCCCTGGAGCTGCTCCAGCGATGCACCTCCGCATCCACCTGCTTTAGATGGCCCCGGCAGTTTCCCTGGCCCACGCGGCACTCCTCCACCCCACACCATAGAGTCGCGGGAGGATTGCCCAATGCTCTAGACTGGCACCAGCAACTCTATGATGTTGCCTGGGGCAACGGCTGGCTGGGTCTGCCAAGCAGACAGACAGCAGCTCTGCTTCGGGCTAGCGACCCGGGATTGGCCACTCCACTCTGCAGGCGGTTGTCAGGAAGCTGCGACGCGGCCGGCCCCGTGGGGGGGGGGGCAGAGCCGGCCCCGTGGGGGGGGCAGAGCCGCGGCCGAACGGCGCTCCGGACTGCTGGGGGACACGTCGTGGGTAGCACCCCGCCCACAGGAACGGAGGCAAGGACGCCATCCCCGTGCCCAGCCGCGACGGCAGGGGAGGAGCCCCGACAGGAACCGCAGGGGGATGGAGGAGCGGGACCCTCCGACGCGCCGCGCCGCTCCTGTGTGCACAGAAGGGCGGGGCTACCAACATATAAGGACGGGCCAGGGAGATCAGCAACGCTGTGAAACTGGTCCCTTTGCGTAGATAGAGCTTGATAGACGTGGTGCGAGTTTGGAGTGTGTGGGTGAGAACGAGGCGAGTGTGAGAGGGTGTGTGGGTTGTGTGCGTGCCCCTTGCTTCCCTCAGTGGGGTCCAGGGCCCTTTCCGTCCCGTGATCCGATGTGTGAGTGGTCTTGGGGTCCCTTACCTTCTGTCCCCTGGGTCTAAATTTCCCCCTTCCCGCACGACTCCTTGGCACCTGGATTCCCCCCAGCGTGATAAGAGTGGTGGTGTAGGTACGTGTGATAGCACGTGGAGCGTGGGAGACCGCACGAGCGGACGGGCTCCACTCAGGGCCTTGCTGTTCCCTCCCCCCTATGATGATCTGGCCTCTTCCCGTTCAGGAAATATAGGGTCACCTGAGTTACTGAATAGGGAAAAACAACCCCTCAGGGAGTGGAGCCCACAGGTGCAGGGGTGTATGTGGGGCGTGCAAGGATTCCGGGTCCACGTCACTTCCCTAAACTCCGCCTCCCCTAACAGCGGTGCTCTGGGATGTTCCAGAAGGCCCTAAGGAGGGCTGGCTGCTCCACAGCAGGGACAGTCTGCTCCCCTTCCACATCTGCTTGGGCAATTTTATATGGACCAGCCCAGGCAGACCCAGGGACGCAGTAGCCCAGGTGGATTTCCACCGGTGCTGAATCGAGTGGAATTATTATCTCTGCTGACTTCGAGTCTATGCTTCTATTAACACAGCGTAGAATGGCATTTTGCAGACTCCTGTTCAGTCACCATTTTGAAAAGTGCGGAGGTGCCCCGAGGGGACAGGAGACAGTCTAGCCGCCGTCAAAAGTTAGGGGACAATCCTATGGGATTTGAAAGTTCGGGGATACATCCACTTCTGCCCACCTCCCCTAAAAAACTATGCCTATGGTTAAACGGCTAATGAGGAGTGGTCTCCAAACACCGTATCTTGATTAGGGCATTCCCAATCCTTCCCAGTAAAGCACCGGTGATGGAAGAAGGTTGACTTGCCCTGGTACTGGAGCGGTCGCCCACGGACACAAGGCCTGCCAAAACGGGTTGTGAAGGGGAGACCAGCTCCATATGACATTTCCGCTTCAAAAGCCTTTTCATGAAGCCTCACACACGCACGCACTGCCGCTGCTGAAAGGAAATGTTAATTGGATTTCTCGCAGGTTGCCTCCGTGTCAGGGAAGAGCTGAAATTTAAACTCTCTCTTATCAGCCTGGGAACCTTTGTTCGGCTGTTTAGTCTCTAAATCAATTATTTGAAAAAACGGAGTTGCGCCATTTCAGCCTCTTAATTCATTTCTGTTTTTGAAATCTCAGCCCGTATTTATCACCCCGGCCTGAGATACAGACAGACACACCGAGCAACTGGAGCCCCTCGCCAAGGTAGCTTTGCGCTCCCAGGTGCCCCGGAGCTTGGTCATTCTGAGAGCATCAAGAGAAGGACTGAAACTTCTAGGCAGGCTGGGGAATGAAGGTCAGACTAGGTCAGCGAGGAGATAAGCTGCCCACAGAACTGTAGGGGATGGAGGATCATGGGGGTCTCTTCAAGTCGACGGTTGAAACAGTTCTTGGCGTGGATATCATTCACCTCCAGATTTGCAGTAACCAAACCAGACCTGATCAGGTCTCGAGTGGTAATGGTTTAACCGAGTTCCTACATTACTGTTCTCAGCGGCTGGCCCATAATTATGGAACTCCTCCCCCCTCTGGAAGATCGTCTAAAACCCAAGCCTGCTCCTCTTTCAGTGGCAATCAGAGACCTTTTTGTCTGCCCAGGCGTTTGGCAGGTGGGGGTGGGGCAGGATAATCAATTTAAATAAATAAGTTAGCATAGTATCGCTGTACGCCCTTTACCGCGTTGCCGCACTCCAGTTCCCCATCCGTTCTCCTGTCACCAGCCAGTCCCCCATTTGCCAATAATTCCTTTCCTGCTTACCTCCTGGACTCTGGTTTCATGTTTAATCCAGTTCCCTATCGGCTACCCGGTTCAGATCCGCTGGATGTCGCTTTGCTTATTGGTCCAGAAGTAAGCTGGAAACATCTATTCACATTTTTATCCTGCCCTTCCCATTAAGGCTCAGGATGGAGTTACAATGCAGAAAAACCAGCAAAAATAAGCAGAATAAAACCAAATATTAAAATACCCAAATGGAACCAACTAAAATCCACAACTCCCCTATCCCCACCTGCCCAGACAAAAAGTTCTTACATTGCCTCCGGAAGATGAACCGGCTCAGGCTTAGACAAACCTCCAGGGGCAGGAAGTTCCATAAACGTGCGGCAGCCACCAAGATCGTGTCTCTGCACGCTCTCGTTGAGTGCACTTGGCAGGCNAAGCAAAAGGGAGGAGCGAGACAGGACGGTAATTAGAGGGTTCAGAGGGATCCAGAGTGGACTTTTTGAGGATGGGGGAAGACAGTGGCGTGTTTAAAAGCAGAGGGGAAGGAGCCAGTAGCGAGGGAGCAGTTGAGATGATATGCAGAAGGGGAGGGGCGACAGTGGACTCCCATTCCTGGACTCATTTGTCT
The DNA here is from genome assembly GCA_003113815.1 of Sphenodon punctatus. Lineage (NCBI taxonomy): Eukaryota > Metazoa > Chordata > Lepidosauria > Sphenodontia > Sphenodontidae > Sphenodon > Sphenodon punctatus. Next base: position 585,957 of record QEPC01005600.1, on the reverse strand, counting down.
AAGCCAGTTTCCTTCACCACCAGCTTGCCCCCCCAGCCCCCAAACTTTCATGAACTGAAGAAATCCCATTCTAGGGGTGGTCTGAACCAACCGTTCCAGTTTTTTTTTTTGAAACTTTCCGTGCAATCGGAACAGTGATCGGAATTCAGATCATCAAAATTTCCTACTGGAAAGCCAATGGAATGATCTGCGTCTGCACAAAATAGCCACCGATGTACAACGAAAAGGTACGGCATCGGCCATTTTGCCATTAAATCGATTCTGATGAAACAGAATCAGAACGTTCATTCGGTCCACGTTTCACTGGAATGGATTGAATGACCAGATTCCATCAGAAACGGAATCGGATCGAAAAGGAAATTTCATCCCTACCTAACACTTTCGATATAGTTAGATGCAGAAATTAAAAGCCACAGCCATCCAGCCTGACTTATCAGAACCCCTGGACCTCCCGGTCATTTTGAACATGCCAGTGGCTCCTCTCTTGCTTCCCGGTTTGAAAAGGGGACCGCTGTTCCATTTCCTAGAAACGTTAAAGCAAAAACGGAACAGGGTATTCCAAATCCCCCTTCTTCTTGAGAAAGCTAACTCCTACCTGGTCCCAGGTCAGCAGGGGCTAGCTACTGCTCCCAGCCAGCAGCTCCTCGGCAAACAAGCAGAGCTGGGATCAGTCACTTCCTAGCGGGATCTATCACACGTAGAGCGGCATGGCAAGCACATCAGCCCGGGCATGTTCCCCATTCATTCACCCACTGGGGAAAGGGATAGGGAGCACAGCAGTGCAGAAGGAACCCGAAGTATACTCCAATAACTGTGGTGGCTTGGGAGTGGATTAGAGGCTGTCTCTTATACACATCTAGATGTGTATAAGAGACAGGACTGTGATAGGCAGCGGGGGGGCGGGGCTGAGCCTGGCCGGGGCCGAGGTTGGCAGCGGCACCGGATTAGGTAAGTGATCAGATTCGGTCGGAATCCGAATGGCCGCTCAGGCTTGGAGATGGGTGGAGGGGAGCAGGCCTGGGCTCGGGGAAATGAGGGAGAGGGTCTGCCTCTCTCCCCCTCATTTCCCCTGGCTGAGAAAGTGACAGGCAGCGGGGGGGGGCTGAGCTTGGAGATGGGTGGAGGGGAGCCCATCCCCGAGTCCAGGCCCGGGTAGCGCGCCGCTGAGCCAGGGAGTGCCCCTAGCTAGGCCTGCTGGCGGAACATTTGAGACCCCGCATTTCTTTCCCGCTCTGGGCCCCCCTTAGGGTAAGGCCGGCCCTGAACCAAGATCTAGTGTCGGGGTGGGGATCATCAGGCCTGGGGGGGGGGGGGATCAAATGCAGCTCTTAGATAGTTTTTATGTGGCCTCTTTCCAGTTTCTGGATCTGGCCCCTGGATCCAGTTCCTGCCACCAAGCACTGAAATGACTGAGCCCAGGGGAAGGGAGCAGAGAGGAGAGGCCTGCACACAAGGAGAGGGGATAGATCCAGAGCACATTTCCATGATTTGGACTCTCCTCTTTCTGAGCGCACCCCTGGCCCCCAACTTCTATGCAGCCCTCTGAGTTTGTGCTCATTTTCAAAGTGGTCCCCATAAAGAAGAACAGTTTCCCCACCCCTGGTCTATCGGACAGGGCACCGGACCAGAAAACCTGGGTTCTATTTTCTATGCTCTGCCACTGACTGGCTGCGAGGCCCTGGGAATGACCCTTCTCATATTTGTGCCTCTTCTCTCTCTCTAAAATGTAAGCCCTTTCAGACAGCAGGCTCTACAGCATCAAGCTTAATTGGGGCTTTTAGGAACTCCTGTAATACAGACGCAGAATGGGAGGGCAGAATGGGACCCAAGAGAACTTTTCCACATTTAATTTCTAGGCATCAACATGACATGCCTCCCCACCCCCCCAGATCAAGGTTCTGCTTTCAAAAGCAATAACGCTCACTGCCAGCCTTGTTCCAAGGAGCTCTGGCGAGGCACGGAGGAGATTCCCCAGACGCACTACACGCTATTAATTAAAACTTCTAAATGCATTTTCAAACCTGCTGCTAATGTGGCAGCAAGTTTCCCCGGTGAGGCAGCTGGGATTTGTTTGTCTGGCGGCAGCAGCAGCTAAGCAAACAAGCAGCATTATCATCAATCAGGCTCATTATTTAGTAGGAAGAAGAGGTTTGATTTTCCTTCACGCACATGCGAAAAGAAGGAAGAGTTGGTTTTTCAAGAAAGCAATTGTTCTCCGACGATCAGGCAAAATCTCCTCTGCACCAGTTAATTGCTTGAAGCAGCCAGCGCCTCCTAAGGAAAAGCGATTAATATTAATCAGCCGCAAACGGTTTTTTAAGATTCCTTGTCCCTTAGGATCAACATCACGGTTCATAACTCTCCGCTCCCCCCACCTCGCCTGTAATTCTATTTGAGTAGCAGATGGTGCAGGGAACATTTCATCGGTGAGTGAATCAAGCCAAACCATCGCGCGTGCACCTCCGCGAGCAGGTCAGACACACGGGTTTCACCGCGAGCACTTACACGGGGCTCACACCTTCAAAGCGCCGTACGAAGAACTTAATTCAATTTTGATTCCCTCAGAACCGGGCATCTCATTCGGTCCGACTGACCGCGGACTGCACGAAAAAGGAAAAGGTGGCCACCCCCCCACCCCCCCACACGGTGGCCGTTCTGCACACATGCAGTATTTATTTATTCAAACTTCTACCCTGCCCTTCCCTGAAAGCTGACAACGTAATAATACAACCACCCCTCCTTTAAAACCTCATTAAAAAAACCAACAACCCCTTCACCCCTAAACTTTCCCACCTCAGCCTCTAACCCTGCCTGCCAAATGCCTTCCCGAAAAGGAAAAAAAGTCTTACACCAGCTCCCGAATATGCTCAGGCCAGCGCTCTGCCGCACCCCCGGGGGAAGGGAGCTCTGTAATACTGGGGCAGGCACCGAGAATGTCTCTCGTACGGACAAAATTGGCCAGCGGCACCCGCAAGAGCACGCTCCCATCCGAGCGCAACGCTCGCAATGGAACCTGGAAGAAAGCCAGTCTCTCAGATGTGTGGGGGCCCGGCCGTTGAGGAATTTAGAGGTCAAAAACACCATCTTGAATTGCGCCTGGAAAAGCGACCGGGAGCCATGCAGCCTCTAGAGCAGCGGTGCTCCCAGCGACTCACCCCCAAAAGGAGCCGGGCCGCCGCATTCTGCAGCAGCTGCAGCTTCCGGACACTCACCAAGGGCAGCCCCTGTAGAGCATATTGCAGTAGTCTAGCCGCGAGGCAGAAAGAATCAGAAAGAAAAGGCTGCAGTCGCCTCGCCAAGTAGAGTTGGTGGAATGCTCCTGGCTGCCGCTGCCACCTGACATTCCAGGGGTCCAGGAGCACTCCAAGGCGGCAAACCTGGGGAACCAGAGGAGGCCAACCCCCATCAATGCCAAGACTCCCAATCCCCTCCAAGTCACAAGATCACCCAGTCAGGATTAGGGCTGTAGCGGAATGTCGCAGCGGTAGCTATTTCCGCCGGAAGCAGCGTTTCCGCAATTAGCGGTACGGCGTGGCAGAGGCTTTCATTCCGCTAGTTTCATTCCACTACTTCCGCAGTTCCGCTAATTTCATTCCACTACTTCCACAGGCTTCGCAAAATAGCGGGAACATGACATTTTCGCTACTTCCGCCATTCCCACAAAATAGCGGAACAGCGGTTTTCCGACATTTTCCGCAATTCGCAGAATGCCGGCGGAATCAGCAGAATGTCCGCAGAAAAGCCGCGGTGTGGCGCGGGCAATTCCGAAACGGCGGAATGGAATCGCGGCGCGGTAACAGCTGCTGCCGCATCAGCCCTAGTCAGAATCACTTCAGTCTCATCTCAATTCAGTTTCAATCATCTCACCCTCATCCAGTCCCCAACAGCAGCCAGGAACAATGGCCACAAGAAGCCCGAGGGGGATGTAACGCCAGGCCAGAGTGTTGTGAACCAAGGCCCAAAGTTTATTTATTTATTTATTTATTTCCTTATATTTATATGCCACCGCCCCCCCCATGCCTACGGCATCTCGGGGCGGCTTCCAACATAATATAAAACAATTTCTTAACATAAAAAAAATCTACAACATTTTAATTAAAACAAATTTAAAACACCCCCACACACACAGTTGAAACTGCGACTTGTAATCCTCCCTCCAGGAGGATTCCAAGTCATGCCCAGTAATTCTCCCTCCAGAAGGGGGACTATGGGCTGTGATACAGCTAGTCCTGGCAGAGAACGTCTCTCTGGGCGCCCCTGTCGTACGAACGAGATTGGCTAATGGGCATCCACAAGAGAGCGCTCCTATCTGACCGCAGGGGTTGAAATGGAGCATGGAAGGAAAGGCGGCCTTTCAGATATGTGGATGACAGGTCGTTTAGGGGTTTAAAGGTCAAAAACAGCACCTTGAATTGGGCCCGGAAACTCATAGGAAGCCAGTGTAATGTGCTCACGGTGACCTACCCCTGAAGGAAGCCAGGCCAGAGCATTCTGCACCAGCTGCAGCTCCTGGACAATCACCAAAGAGGCCTGGCAGAGAGCAGAGGTTCATGGGTGGGACTAGCCATAACTGGAATCAATTCCCTTATAAGAAGAAACATCCGTGTGACCGGTGTTGGAGACATCCCAAGGAGCGGATAAGTGGTGAATGCATCCACAGCTAGATGGGAAAGACCTTCCCCCACCAAGCCCCAAAGAGTGAAAATCGGTGAATGGAAGCAGTCCGGAAAGGATTTGCAACAGGGGCAGGGCGGACAGGACAGGGTGTTCATTTTCATTCCCCACTTTTAAAAGACATGGATAAATTGAAAAACATCCAGGGGGAAAACAAAAGACAACAAAAAAGGGTTTGGGGACATTTTCCGTCTCTTTACAAAATGATTCAAACAAATGTAGGAAAAAAGGTTCCCAATTAACCAACTGATATTTAAGATGCCATTAAACATCCCCCTTCAAGCAGCAAAGCTAAAGTCACAGAGTTCCCTGGAAGATACTAGAAAGATCATCCCGACAACAGCATCGACTCCAGAGCGGAGTTTAATCCGATCCTGGTGGTTTCGTATTTAAAATTATCTTGCAGCCTCTAGGGAAGTAGGCAGCCAAGATACCATGGGGACAGAGCAGTGTTAAAGCAGGTAGAAAGTCCAGACTGTCACTGGTTTGGTTTGGTTTTTGGACAGCATCTTCATAACAGAATCCCACTCAGTTAACATCGGTGTGGGTCTAACTAGCAAACTTCATTCTCTGCTCCCTCCTAAAAGCCTACCTCTTCCATCAGGCTTTCTCTGACTCGGACTCGGACTCGGACTCGGACTCGGACTCGGACTCGGACTCGGACTCGGACTCGGACTCGGACTCGGACTCTCCCCCAAGACTGCTCACTGGGGTCCTATCATTTAGGGCCCCTGCAGCACAGTGCGGCTCCGCGGGGTAAGTCCGTGCAGGACCAGACCCCGCCAAGTCACCGTTTCGTGGAAATCAGCTCAATAGTCACTTACTTTGGAAATTCGCTTCGTGCCTCGTTTACTCTCTATACAGTGTCTTTCCAGCATATATACAGTATCTTGGTAATGGTATACATGGGTACATACAACTCCACCATATAGTCCCTCAGGTACACTTAGGCAACTCCCTCTCTGGCTGGCCGGACTCAGTTTATATGCCCTTACAGTTCTCAGGTTCTCTGGGCCAGGTATGCTCCTCAGCACCCCAGCAGAACCTCTTGGCTAAGGCAACACCCTCTGGGACTAACTCAGTCCCTTACAGCCAGGCAGCGCTGGGACTTCTAGCTGCTCCTCTGCAGCTCCCTGTTAGAGACAGAGCTCAACTCCCACTCCTGCCTCTTCAGCAGCCTCCTCGGAGGCGAGCTCTCATAAGAGATCCTTCCCTTACTGCCACCCTCACCAACTGGCGGGCCTTGGGCATGCTCTGACAGGCTCACTCACTCTGAGCATGCTCGAGGTCTTAGCCATCATTCATAGCCCCTCCAGTCCTCACTGAGAACGCCCAGGGACTTATGCCTCAGAGGAAACCCTAGGACTGGCTCTGCCACGCCCAGCCCCCCAGCTGCGCCTGCTCGGCTCCTGTTGGGTTCTTCCATTCCTGGAAGCACCTTAGCCTCTAAGAAAACCGGCCTCCAGCTGCTGGCGCACACACCTTAAAGGGGCAGTGCCCCACCTTGGCCGCACCCTGCCACAACCCCCCCCCCCCCGTCTCCCCTGTAACTAAAAAAAAAGCACGTGCCCCTGCCACTTCCCAACCTCGTGAACGTATCCCCGTCTCTCCTAGACTGTAAGCCCTTCGGGGCAGGGTTCTGCCTCTAACTAATGATATTCAGTGCAAAGTACATTGCTGGTACTATATAATAAAATAATAATAATAATAATAATTTATTTACGGCTCTAGCTTTCGCTATAGCCCACATCATCAGATTACAATAAATCACTTTAAACAAAAAAATTTAAATCAGTCCAACATACCAAAACCCGACTTACATTGAAATTCATACCTAGTCATCCAATCCCTTGTAATATCAGGGAAATGAAGATGGTAGTATAAATAACGTGGTAGCATAATTCTATGCTGATCCCACATGCCTCATAAAGTGTACCATTCCAACATTCATGAAGTCTCAGTTGGCTATACAACATATCTGATGTTATCATCAGTCACGAGGGAACCGGTTGCTCTAAATTATGCTAGATATAGCACTAAGAGCTCTGATCTTAGATTTAGTTTCCAATCTTCTCTTCGATGCTAAGGATAAAAATGTTGCCAATGCAACCATGTCCTCTGTATCCGATAGTGTAAATAAGTATTTATAACAATTAGTAGCAGCAAGATCCATTCCTTCTTTTAACAAAGGACATATCCAAGTAAGGCGTGATAGTAGAGAGGCATCTCAGAAGCAAACGCTCGGCTGTTTCTATCTCACCCAGGCTGCAGGTGCATCGTTTAAGATCGTAGGCGAGAGACACATACCGACCCTCGACCACCGCCGTCTGGATAAGATGGAACCGCCAGAGCGTATAATATCTACGCAAATTTGAATTACCAACCATGGTGCCACCTTCCATTGGGAAATCGCAGCCAGGTCTTCCTGTTTCCCCATCTCTCTCATTCTAGTAATTAATTCCTTTTTAACAACCAGTAAAGATTTTCCCATGAAATAATCGAAGGAGAATCCCGAGTGGGACAAAAGAAAGGCCAAATAACACAGCCAAGGATATGAACGTACACCTGCGTAGGCGAGTTTTTCTCTTAGACACAGAACGGGAAAAGCAGTCTCCCGTAAGGTCAGGAGTTTTAACCAAAATCTGACAAAGGCTATCCTAGAAGCAATTTTAATGGACGTCAGCCCAGTCTCTGCTCTAAGGATTGCACCTGGAATATTTTGGCCTACTCCTAAAAGGGAACGCAGAAAGTAATTTTGAACTCTCTCAAAGTAAATTGCATTGGGGAAGGGTACGATCTCCAACCCAAAGGTCGCCGATGCAGGGACCTTGGTGGAGAACGTCTGCAGGAAGACAGAAGGGCAAACTCCTTTAGAGACTTTTGCAGCCCTGGCAACATTGCGTGTTAGAGCCTTGGCTGCCCTGTTCTGAATGTGAGCAGCCCAAGTGCCCTTATTGGTAAAGGTAATTCCAAGATAAGAAAAAACTTTCACTACCGAGAAGCATTTACCTTTCAATTTCCATCTGACTGGGGCAAATTTGCGCCCAACGATCATGATCCTTGATTTTTGATCATTGATTTCAAGTCCGTTGGCCTCGCAATATGCATTCAATTTAGTAATTGCCCGTCTCAGACCAACTTCGGTTTGAGATAATAGAACAATATCATCTGCATACTGCAGAACGCAGAGAGGGTAATTCCCAATCTTAGGGGCATGAATGCTATATTATACACAATTCTTAGGGTGCGATCCTATGGAGGGATAGCATGCATTCTACTGTTGGCATAGGCTTCCCCTGCTGCAAGAGTGTGCTATTAAAGTTTCATTTTGAAACTGGTACCCAGCGATCAAAGAAGTTGCAGGCAGGCAGAACGCTAGTGGAGTGCAAGCACTTAAACACAATGGGCCAGAAAACCAGGGAAGAGTGAATTACAGTAATCAGCTCAAGGAAATACAAAGGCATTATCGGCTCTGTCTTTATTTGCCAAAAGAAGGGAGCCGTAATCTAGCGATATTACAAAGACAATTAAAAGAGACATCTTTGTGACAGATGAAAGCATGCTCGGCTGCGCCGAGGGCTTTGTTCCACTTTGAAGTGCGCTGCGGATGTGAAACGCTTCTCAATTGGGAGTACGCGGGGAGAGAGACGGGAGGGCAAAGTGGCCTTTCCCACCAGCTTGCAGCCCCCAGCCAGGGTGCTCTGGGCTCCACGCAAGGAGCAGGACATCTTCATGCTGTGAAGCTGCGCTCATTCCTTCACGTGCCGCCCCTCCTGGCTACGGATGCTCTCTTTGCATCGAGTGAAATCTCTCTAGTCTCTCCCCGCGAGGACTGACTCCCAGGGGTGTCAGTAAAAGCTGAACAAGTTATACACGGCGACCAATAACGGCGACATTTCAGCTCCGCTCTCAATTCAAATGCCAGGGAGCAAGCAGCCGTCGACATCACATGCACGTCTATTATTATTAGAATTATTATTATATGCATTTATATATAGCGCCAGAAATGTACCTGGCACTTTACAGAGAATAAGATAGACACGGTCCCTGCCCGACAGCTTAAAATCTAAAGACAGAGGGAGGGGAGACAGGGACGGGGGAACAGAGGGAGAGACAAGGGATGCAACATTCATGAGGATGAGAGCGCTCAGGTACACATTCTTGGCTTGGTTACAGTAAATTGGGAGTTTGCAGATAACAGGTGGGGGATAATCCTGGGTGGGGGTGATTAGCAGGAGTTAGGAAAGGTGGAGCGGAAGAGGTGGGTTTTGAGGAGGGACTAGAAGGTGTGGAGAGTGGGGGCAAGGCGGACGAGGGGAGGGAGGGTGTTCCAGGTGTGCGGGGCAGCGAGGGCGAAGGCAGTTGGGGGAGCAGGGGAGGCGTGGGAGGGCGAGGGAGGGGATGGAAGAAGAGTGGAGTGCTCAAACAGGGATTCGGAGGGAGGGCAGAGAGGTAGGGGGGAGCAAGGTTATGAAGGGCTTTGTAGGTGAAGACAAGGAGCTTGTGCAGAAAACGCTCAGGAACAGGGAGTCAGTGGAGGAAGGAGAGGCCGCACATGGTCAAAGCGA
>QEPC01005600.1:532400-557753 GCA_003113815.1 Sphenodon punctatus | reverse complement strand
CTGCTTGTAAGTGAGGTTTAAGGTTGTCTGCCTGCTTTTAAACCTGGCAGAGGAGGTGATTATAACCTGCCTAACCTAACTGGAATTGCTTGATTAAGTAATGTAATAACCCTTGGAACTCCTTGCTGCTGGGTTATGCTGCCCACCGTTGCCCTGGCTCCGCCCACCGTTGCCCGCCGGCCTTACTGTCCCGCCAACCTCAAAACCCACCAGCCGCCCCTGCACAGGGGGACCAACAGGGAGAGGCAGTGAGCCAAAGGGCTCTTCCTCAGAGATTCATGGAGCTTCCTCTGGGAACCACCTAGTGAGAGGCTGTCCTTCAATGCAGAAGGGCAACTGGCTGGCAGGGAATGTGTTGGGCCAGGGGGCCTGCCTATCAGGTGCCCAAAAGACCCCTAAGAAAGAAGGTAAATAAACTGTATTCTATAAGGACTGGAACACTTGTAAATAAAGCACGCTTTGGCAAGAGAAGAGCGGTCGCAGCAGTGCTTGGACTGGCTGGGAGCGGATCCTGCGACAACTTAGCCCAGCTAAATAAACTTCCAAACTCTCATCGCTGCAGTATCCAAGCGCTTTCACCGCGCTCACACACACACATTTCCTCCCAATTCGTACCCAGCTCCTACCTTGATAGACACGTAACCATGGGCCACATTCTCTGGCACGCAAGCCGTCGGCATGACCTCCTCTTGGCTGAGAAGCTATGTGGAAAATAAGAGAGGGTTCTCTCAGATCGGCTCAAAGGACCCACCCAACACCGGTACGAGCTTGATTCTTTTTTAGTTGCTTAAATGACATGAGAGGACATGACTTATCCGACCCCATTTGCAGGGGGCGCTATAATTCAGCCACTCTGAAAATTCTCGTAATTAAAATTAACAATCACTACACAAACTTTGTTTGCCCTCATTAATATTTTTTTTATGAATTATTATTATTATTATTATTATTATTATTTCATAGCCTCCCCTGCCAAATGGCATCCAGAGCACTTTACACATACAAATATGATAAAAACAATATAAAAATCCATTTAGAACAACAATCTAATTTCAAACCGTTTTAGAAAGGGGAAGGTGGGGGCAGGGAGAAAACACAAAGGGAAACAAGCAGTGGATCTTAAAAGCATCTAGAGAATTAATGAGTCTTTGGGTGCTTTTTAAAAGGAGAGGCGGGAGGAGGAACCAAGGCCGCTTTCAGACATCCCCCCCCCACTTCTCACACGTATTCTGGCTGCGGGGGGCAGGGGGGGGACTTGCAGCCAAAATATGCACAAGGATCAGCTGGTCTGAAAGCTGCCCCCCCGCCCCTCATGTGGCTTTGCCGGCAGAAATGCACATGGATGCCTTAAAAGCCAGCAGCGCAATTTTAAACTCAATCTGGGGCTCGGCAGGTGCCAACATAGAGACTACAGGGCGGGCCTAACATCATCACGGCTGCCCAAGCCAGTCAGCAGCCAAGCTGCCACATTCTGAATAAGCTGCAAGCGACTGAGAAGCACCGCCAGTGGCCCACAGAACAGGGAACTACAAAAATCAAGCCTCGTGGTCACCGGGGTACGAGCCACTGTGGCAAGGTCCGCCTGGAGTACGTAAGGGTACAGCTTTATTGCGTAGCTGAAAAAAGCATCTCCGAACCGCGTCAGTCACCCGCGTTTTCCTGGACTGAGCGTGGTTGAAAACGATGGCCAGGTTCTTTATCTGGCTCACCGTCTCCACCAGGACCTGCTCCACCCGCCGGGGCCAGAGGGAGGCGAGGGCACCCTCACGCCAGCCGCCCTTCCCCACCGGCATCACCTCGTGAAGACACCGCTTTGCTTGGCCAAAGACTGAGAACTATCCAGTCAGGAGAGAGGCAAGACTAGACTGGCCAAGGGTCTGACAATTTAGGATTTGGGACCCTGCGGAGCTGGGCAGAGGGGAGCCAAGGATGGGACAGCAATGGGATTGCAGGCAAGGATTGAGTTGGTAGGGGAGTGTGGGGCTTGGGGTAATTCCAGGACCGGGGGGGGGGGGGGGGGGGGGGAGGTAATCCTATACCCTGCGTACACAATCTCATGCACACACGCATGTCCAAGTACGCGGTTTGCATGGGCGACATAGGCCCCATGTTGGGGGTGTATGCTTCCCTGCTCTGCGGGGCCTGGGACCGGCCCCGCCAACAGCACTGGTTCTACATAAGGCCTAAAGACCAGTTCAATTTTTCCTCCTTCTTGCCTTAAGGCTGGTGGATATTCCCTGAGAGGCCCTCCTAGCCCAAGCTGCACAGCATTGATCTTTAAACGTCTGTGGAGAAAGAAGCAGGCGGAACCATGGGGGTGGGGTGTCAGCCAGGGGGGAAAACTTCTGTACTTCAACTTTTGCCGGAGCCGGACACTAGGAAAAATCGGGAGGGAGAGACCTGATCTCCCACAGAACACTGTGTTTCCCCCTCCCCTCACCCTGCCCACTCGAGCAAGATACTGGAAAGAAAAGCCTCACCTCTGTGTCTCTAGGAACAGGAGTCGCTATGGCGTTTCGCGGACGGAGACAAAGTCCTCTCCTTGCAAACAGGCAACGCTGCTGAGTGAACCATTAACCCAGCAGGCGGTGCTTCCCAGGGGCAAGACAGATTTAGTCCGGAGCTGGGTCTCAAGCTAGACAGGTATTTTGGGGGAGGGAGGGGGCACAGCTGGAAGGCACCTATAGCTCCACTCTGGCAGAGCTAGGGGAGATTTCCAAAACAATGCAGGGGGGAGGAGGAGGGTAAGGAAATTGGGGGGGGAGGAACAGGAGGCTGGGATGGTGGAGAGCAAGGTGTGTGTGTATAGGGCTTGGGGGGCGTGGAGGCACACCTACCACAGAGAAGAGGGGCAGAGTTTATAAACCACTGCTCTAGGGAGATCGGAAACCCTGCAGCCTTCCGACAGCGCGCCGAGCCCTTCCCTTCCACACTCTAGCCAATAGAATCCCCACGTGTTTAATTGGCAAAACTTTTCAAAAGCTGCAAAACGAGCCTGATTGCTAATCCACTCCTCGTGAACGCCCCAGTGACAGCACAGCCGGAAAGCCATGGAGGACGGAACTACAAGGAAGGCAGACCCCACCACCACCCCCGTGTGGGCTGGGCTAGTCTGCCCCAACAGGATCTGCAGCTCCCTATGCAGGGGCCGGTGCTGGCTGCGTCTCCCCTTCAATCAGGAAAACACAAAATAAAAGAGTTTCTCTCCACCCTTCATTTATTTATATCAAAATATTTATGCCGCCCCCCCTCCTGCCTCAGGCATCTTGGGGCGCATCACAGCATATTAAAAACATTTTAACACACTAAAACAGTAATCATTCAATTAAAAACAACATAAAACCTGTCACCCACCCACCCCGTCTCCCTCGGGAAAGGCCCGGCGGAACAGCCAGGTCTTACATTGTCTACGGAAAGAGGGGAGGCCGGCAGCCAAGCGGATCTCCGACGGGAGGGAGGGAGTTCCACAGCCGCGGCGCAGCCAAGGAGAACGCCCTCCTCATAGCGGACACTCAGGAAACCCGGGAGACCTCGAGGAGGGCACCTCCAGTCAACCGCAGGGGCCACTCCAGGACCTGGAGGATGAGGTGGTCCTGCAGATAGGCAGCTGTTTAGGGCTTTAAAGGTCAGCACCAACACCTTGAATTGGGCCCGGAAACCTACCAGCAGCCAGTGCTGAAAGCGAAGCACCGGTGTAATGTGCTCGCATCGGCCCGTCCCCGTCAAGAGATGGGCCACCGCGTTCTGCACCAGCTGCAGCTTCCGAACCAACACCAAGGGTAGCCCCATGTAGAGCGCGGTGCAGTAATCCAGTCTCAAGGTAATAAAAGCATGGACGATTGTGGCCAGATCCGAGTCCAAGACATACGGCCCAAGTCGACGCACCGGGTGTAACTGACGAAATGCTCCCTCTGCCACAGCCGCCACCTGGGAATCCAGGCGGAGCTGTGGGTCCAGGAGCACCCCCAGCCTCCGGACCTGAGAAACCAGGGGAGGGCAGACCCCATCAATGATGGGGGTCACCACTCCCTCGGCCCGCCCCACAACCGTCACCTCCGTCTTGTCAGGATTAATCCTCAGGCAGCTCGCCCTCATCCGATCCCCCACACCGGGTAAGCACCAAGACTGCCGGGCCTGAGTCGGAGGAAAATGAGAGAGAGAGCTGGTTGTCTCACTCCATACTCCCCGACAACCTCTCCCAGAGGCTGCATGTACACACTGAACAGGAGAGGGGATAGGATGGAACCCTGTGATACTCCACACGTGAGGCCCCCGGGGGGGGGGGGGGAGGAGAGAGAGTGTCTCCCGGCCAGGAAAGAGCGGAAACATTAAAGAACAGTTCCGCCAATCCCTGCCCGGTCCCGCAGCCGAGTCACCAACAACTCATGATCAATTCCCTGTCCATCCTTATTGATGGGGTCACCATCCGCCCCGTTCCCCAAGCCCGTAGCTTGGGCTTCGTCTTCGATACTCACCTTTCCTTTAAACCCTACATCGACTGTTGCCAAGTCCTGTCACTTCGCCCTCCGTAACATTGCTCGGATTCGCCCCTTTCTCTCTGTCTCCTCAGCCACAACCCTTGTTCACGCCATCATCATCTCTCGCCTTGACTACTGCAACCTCCTCCTTACTGCCTCCCCCGTTCTCACCTGTCCCCCCTTATCTCCATCCAAAACTCCGCTGCCAGGGTCATCACGAGATATTAGTGGGGTATAAATATGTGATTAATGTATTCATGTATTAGGATATTATGTTAATTTGTGTATATTGTATTGAGCTGGGTCTCCTGTGTGGGAATACACCCAGGAATGTACTTTTTTGTGAGCCGCCTCGAGTCGTTTTCGAATGAGTGCGGGATATAAATTAAATGGTATGGTATGGTATCCACTCAGCCCGCCGCTTCGACCACGTGCAGCCTCTCCTCTCCCCACTTCACTGGCTCCCCCTCCCACTGGCTCCCCTCCCACAACGCATCCATCACAAACTCCTGGTGTTCACTTACAAATTCCTTCACAACCTGGCCCCCCCTTACCTCTCAGCACTAGTCTCCTTACACACTCCTGCACGCACTCTCCGCTCCGCCTCTGTCCCCTCCCTCGCTCTCCCGCGTCTCCCCTGCCCGCCTTCGTCCATTCTCCCTCACTGCCCCCCATGCCTGGAACTCCCTCCCTGCCCACATCCGCCTCGCCCCCTCCCTCCACACCTTCAAAACCCTCCTCAAAATCCACCTCTTCCTCGCCGCCTTTCCCGACGCCGGTTAGAACGTTTCTTTCAATATTTGCTGTCTGCCCGCCCCGCAGACTCCTGCCTAACTGCAACCAAGCCAAGCACGTGAACCTGAGACTTCGCATCCGCTTGAATGTAATTTATCCCTTGTCTCTCCCTATGTTCCCTCTCCTTGTCTCCCCCCTCCATGTCTATTAGATTGTAAGCCGTAGGCAGGGACCACGTCATTCTTATTGTTCTGTAAAGCGCCAGGTACACAGTGGCACTATACAAATGCTTATAATAATCATAATAATCTAATAGGATCAGCAGGGTCGAACGGACCCCAGTCCAACTCACGGGAGAGGTCAAGACCACAAGCGCAGTCTCCATGCCATAACCCGGACGAAAGCCCGACCATGAGGGATCAAGAAAGTTAACCCGGTCCAAATGCCCCTGAAGCTGCTGAGCCACCACCCGTTCAATAACGTTCCTCAAAAAGGGAAGGCTAGAGATTGGCCGATAACTGGCCAGGGCACCAACGTCCAAAGATGGTTTCTTGAGCAGGGGCTGCACCACCACCTCCTTGAGACAGCTCGGCACCCTGCCCTCCCCAAGGGAGGCGTTGACTATCCCCGCCAGTAACGGCCCCAATGTCTCCTGGTTAGCCTTAACCAGCCAGGATGGGCATGGATCCAGTTCACAATAGGTGGTTCGAACAGTGCCAAGAGCATCCCCCGCATCTGAGGGCGACACTGCCCGAAACTCATCCCACAAAACAGGACAAGAAGGGACTTCTACTGCCTCTGACACATTCCCTGCTAAAAAAGTCACATCAAAACTGTGGTGAATTTGAGGGCTTTTATCCGCAAAAAAGTCCGCAAACAAATCACAGCGAGCATTCGATGGTTCTACGTCCAGGCGGAGGGAGGCCGGACTGACCAGCCCCCTCACCACCCAGAACACCTCAGCCGGGCGGGACTTAGCAGACGCAATGAGGGCAGCAAAGAAAACCTTCTTTGCTGTCCACACCGCAATGGCATACGTACATAACCAGACTATGCCGCAACCGGCTGACTTCAGTACACGAATGACACCACCGTCGCCCTAACCGCCGCCCTGCCTGCTTCATCCGGTATACCACGGGGAGCTGCGTTGTCACCAATTCGGGAGCGGACGCCTGGGAGCCACACAGTCGATGGTCTCCGTTAGCACAGTATTCCACCTGGACACAAGGTCACCGAGCGAGTGGCTATCGCGGTCAGAGGAAACATCCACTAAAACTATCTGGAACCTTTCAGGTTCCATAAGCCTTCGGGGGCGAACCAACCTAACTGGTTCCACACTCTCCCGGGGGCGGACATGTGCCAGGATATCTGCCCGGAGGAGATAATGTTCCGTCCATGACAAGGGCAAGGTTGATACCTCCCCCACCAACGGATCCCCTGCCTCAAGGCCTGTGCAAAATATCATGTCCAGGGTATGTCCTCCAACATGTGTGGGGCCCACTACGCTCTGAGACAGGCCCATGTTTGCCATGGCAGCCATGAACTCACGCTCCGCCCTTCCAAGACTGGTGTCAGCATGAATATTGAAATCCCGCAGAACTACCATCCTGGGGGACCGCAAGACCACCTCCGACACCAGCTCGGTTAGTGCGTGCAGGGAGGTTGCCGTACAGGTGGGTACACGGTATATCAGCAGTATCCCCACTGTGTCTCCAGCCAAATCCAACACCAGATGGAGACACCCTTCACACCCATGATAGGTTGCACAGGAAATCTCCTCACAGACCAGGTATCCTTAAAAATAATGGCTACACCCCCCCAACCCCCTCCAGTTGCAGTTGATGCTGCACAGAGTACCCAGCTGGAACAAGATCAGCCAATATAGGCCCTGATCCATTGTCCAGCCAGGTCTCCGTGACACATTCGAGGTCGGCCGCTTGGTCCAGGATCAACTCCCAGACCGCAGTTGACTTGTTAGCCACCGACCTTGCATGTACCAGCATCAAGCCAAGACCAGGAGCCCTCTGAGCCCCCGATCACATCACCACCTGCCTGGGGGCCAGTGAGCGGAACAGGTCGAATCCGCCTCCCAGAAGAACCATAATTCCTCCGGCCCAGAACGACTCCTATGGCCACAGACCCCACCCCCAAGGCCGTCCCGCCAGCCCTCCGAGGGAGCTCCCCCACCCCACAATCCTCCTCTGCCACCGGAGGATAATCCCCACCCTCCAAAGGGCTGCACCCCTCCCTCACACCAAGGGGGCCAACTCTTCCCACCCTAACTCAGTCCCCTTGCCCCCCTTCCACATAAAAACAGTCCATACCCCCACCACCCCTATCCCTAGGCTGAAAGTCCTGGCTGGCCACACCTCAACACGCCCTGAAAGGAGGGGGGCCTGTTCCTTCTGCCCCCAGGGTCTCCAGGGGCGTGTCCTGGCAGCAGTGTGGACGGAGGCAACAGCAATCGTCAGAACAGCCTCCAGCCCCCAACACACTACTATATGTCCTGCTACTACTCAGCTCTTGTAGGGGCTGTCCCGCTGGAAGTCATTGCAAGGATTCCTGGCCCTGCTCCCTTGCCTCTGCTACTCAGAGAAGGGAGCGAAGAGAAGGATGTATGTCTCTGGCCACCACTGCCACCACGGCCCACAAACGGCCTGCCAACGGGTCTTCGCCCTTTGTGGCATCGCCCACTGGGCAGCAGCACCCTCGTATGTGCTTACCTGGGAGGTGGAGCAAAGCAGAAGCACAGGTGTAGGAGGGGTCCAGGCAGCAAACCTCAGACTGCGATCTTGCCACCATCATCCATGCATGTCACCTCGAGGCTAGACTACTGCAATGCGCTCTATGTGGGGCTGCCCCTGGTGACGGTTCAGAAACTGCAGCTGGTGCAGAATGCGGCAGCTCGTCTCGTTACTGGGGCGGGCCGCAGGGAGCACACCGCACCTGTGCTCCATTCTCTGCACTGGCTGCTGATTGTTTTCCAGGGCCCCCTCTCCTCCCCTCCTGCCTCCCTTGAAGAAATCTCCTCTTTGCTCTCTTCCTCCAACCCCTCCACCTGCCCTCTCGACCCAATCCCCTCCCGCCTACTGGCCTCTATTGCTCCCACAGTTGCTCCCCCCTTTTACATGTCATTAATCTCTCCCTCTCCACTGGCTCCTTCCCCTCCGCCTTCAAGCATGCCACTGTCTCTCCCATCCTCAAAAAGTCCACCCTCGGCCCTTCTGGTTATCAGCCGGGTCTCCCTCAGACCCTTTGCCTCTAAGCTTCTGGAACGTGTTGTCTACTCCCGCTGCCTGGATCTTCTCTCTGCCAATTCCTCCCTGGACCCTCTCCATTCTGGTTTCCGTCCCCTTCACTCCACTGAAACTGCTCTTGCCAAGATCACCAATGATCTACTTGTTGCTAAATCTAAGCGCCTTTACTCCATTCTTGTTCTCCTTGACCGCTCTGCTGCCTTTGACACTGTCGGCCACTCACTCCTACTGGACTCCCTAGGCTTCTGTGGCTCTGTCCTTGACTGGTTCTCCTCCTACCTCTCTGACCATTCCTTTAAAGTGTCTCTTCCCAATTCCAACTCCTCCTCCCTCCCCCTCTCGGTTGGGGTCCCCCAAGGCTGTGTCCTCTTCTCTATCTAGACCCTGTCCCTTGGAAAACTCATTGCCTCCCACAGCTTCCAATATCACCTCTATGCTGACAACACTCAACTCTCTCTCTCCACCCCCTCTCTCTCCCCATCTGTCCAAACTCGCCTCATCAACTGTCTCTGATACCTCTGCCTGGATGTCCCTCAAGCTCAACATGGCTAAGACTGAACTCCTTATGTTTCCTCCCTTCCCTTCCTCCCCCTCTTCTCTATCCATCCTTATTGATGTGGGTCACCATCCGTCCTGTTCCCCAAGCCCGTAGCTTGGGCTTCGTCTTTGACGCTCACCTTTCCTTCAAACCTTACATCGATGCTGTTGACAAGTCCTGTCACTTTGCCCTCCACAACATTGCTCGGATTCGCCCCTTTCTCTCTGTCTCCTCAACCAAAACCCTTGTTCACGCCATGGTCATCTCTCGCCTGGACTACTGCAACCTCCTTCTTGCTGGCCTCCCCCACTCTCACCTGTCTCCCCTTATTTCCCACCAAAACTCCGCTGCTAGGGTCATCCACTCAGCCCATTGCTTCGACCACGTGCAGCCTCTCCTCTCCTCACTTCACTTCACTGGCTCCCCCTTCCCCAACGGATCCTTCACAAACTCCAGGTATTCACTTACAAATCCCTTCACAACCTGGCTCCCGCTTACCTCTCAGCCATAATCTCCTTGCACACTCCTGCACGCGCTCTCCGTTCCTCCTGCCCCCTCCCTCACTCTCCCATGCCTCCCCTGCTCCCTTAACCACCTTCGTCCCTTCTCCCTTGCTGCTCCCGCCTGGAACTCCCTCCCTGCCCACATCCGCCTCGCCCCCTCCCTCCGCACGTTCAAATCCCTCCTCAAAACCCACCTCTTCCTCGCTGCCTTTCCTGACACCTGTTAGAACTTCCCTCTCAATACTTAGTACTGTCTGCCCTCCCCACTGACTCCTGCCTAACTGCAACCAAGCCAAGCACGTGCACCTGAGACTGCTCGTGACCCCCTTGTTCCTCTAAGTCACTTCACTATTGATTGTACAGCGCCAGGTACATTGCTTGTGCTATATAAATAATATTTTTTACCGTAAGAATTTAAATCATAAATGGACCCTAGACAATAATGTAATTACACAGGTTTGAGTCTATAAGTACCTGGGACTCATCTTTCAGGCAAACGGGACTTGGTCGCTGCAAGCCCAGGTGGTGATGGATAAGGCCAAACAACTACATAAAGTCCTTTTGGCTTTTTTTATTTTTAGGACAAAAGGAGGTAAACTGGTAGCCCCAGCAGTTAAAATTTACTCCCATAAATCAATCCCCCAAATGCTCTATGGGGCACAATTCTGGGCATTGGAGCGTATTCAAGCCCTGGAGAGGTTGCAATCGGGGTTCCTAAGGGCCTTACTATCGGCCCCGGTTGGAGTCCATAACCTGGCCCTTAGTCTAGAACGTGGCCTGCCCCCACTAGCAGAAAGGATCTGGCATGGGGCAATATCGTATTGGTTACGCCTTTTCTTTCAGGAGGCAGCTCCCTGGCCGCTATTGGTGTTGGAAGATAGGACCCTGAATTCATGGGTGACCCTAGTAGAGGATAAAATCATCAGACTAGGTTATACTCCTATAATACTTACCCCTTTGGGGTTTAAAGGATCTAGAAAGATATTGTTGGAAAGACTTTCTGATATTACATGGCAGGAGACAAGATTCAGAATTGGAGCTAGTAGAGCTCTTGGGCACTATTTTTCGATTGTCAATGAGCATTGTTTCCCTATGTCTTACCTAGTAGGGCCTTCATAGGCTTTCATAGTAGGGCCAAAAGATTATTCTTCCTGGCCAGAGTCAACTCTTTCCCCTCTGCTGTGACCGAGGGAAGACATAGAGGCACCCAGTTGGCAGAGCGCCTTTGTCGGTGCACACTGAGACAGATTGATTCTATTGATCACGTATTGTTATGTTAACTGAGCTAAGGGAGAAATTTATAGCTCCCCATATTATCTCCTATCCGAGGCGCCTGCCCCCCCTCCCCCACAATTTTATGTCAGCTTCCTTCTAGGTGATCGCTCCACCGAAATCACCGAGAAAGTGGGTTTGTTTCTGTTAAAAGCTGGAAATTTAAGGCGGAAATTGGTCAAGGGTGATAGTTAAGCAGTGTGAGATGATGGTATGTTTCTTTGTGCTGTAATATTTGTAATGTTCAATTTAAAAATTTTTAATTTTGGTATGTGGCATTTTGAATCCTGATTCAGGGATATATGTTTTTTGTATCAAACTAAGTTCTGCAATGGCCTTTTAGGCTACGCAATAAAGCATCATTATAATAAATATAATAATAATACACAGCCCGTGTATTCAGATCTTTGGCGGCCTCCTCTTAGACACGCAAACCTGACTCCTTCCACACTCACTGATTGTGAACGGCCCCGAGCGGCCTCTGTGCGAAAGGGGCAGGGTAGAATTCCTCATCATAAATCAATAAAATTCCTGCTCTTAAGCTTCCTGCCTCCAACCGTTCTTCAGCCTCTACCAGGTATTCCCCCCAGCTGGTTAATTCCCCATTTCATTATATCGGCTTCTTGTGTGGGGCTTTCAAAAGCCTAAGTGAGGCCTTTAATAACCTCCATTATTTTGGGGGCTCTTCCAAATAACAGATCAGAGAGGCAGGATTTACTCCCCCAGAAGCCCAGTGTTATTATTATTATTATTATTATTATTAACAAACGTTTATATAGCGCCAGCAGTGACCTGGCACTTTACAAAGTAATAAAATAGACACGGTCCCTGCCCCTAGGGCTTACAATCTGAGAGACAGGAGCTGGGGGAGAGACATAGGAAGGGGAACAGAGGGAGAGACAAGGGGTCTAACATTCATGAAGATGCGAGGTCTCAAGTGCACGTACTTGGCTTGGTTACGATGAGAATGACAGCAGGCAGGTCCATGTGGCAAGGATAAGGGTAAACAGATCGTAGGTATAGGAATAGTGGCTCAGCAGGATAAAGAGTCAGACAGAGCAGAGCGAAAGAGGTGAGTTTTAAGGAGAGATTTGAAGGTATGAAGGGAGGGGGCAAGGCGGATGTGGACAGGGAGGGAGTTCCAGGCATGGGGGGCAGCAAGTGAGAAGGGACGAAGGCGCTTAGGGGAGCAGGGAAGGCGTGGAAGGGTGAGAGAAGGGACAGAGGAGGAGCGAAGTGCACGGGCTGGAGTATGGAGGGTGATAAGTGCAGAGAGGTAGGGGGGAGCGAGGTTGTGAAGAGCTTTATAGGTGAAGACTAGGAGCTTGTGCAGTGGGCTTGTCTCCATCGGGGAATGGATCCTGGAGGTGCTTTTTTTAATTATTATTTATTTTTATTTTTTTAAATCCTGGGACAGAGCCTGTTGCTAATCCACAGAAATGTGTTAACTACGAGCCAAGCTTTCAGGAGCACCTAAGCCTCATTAACTTAAAATTCCCAACGAATTTGGTTCCTAAATAAGCAGTGCCCTACTGGATCAGACCCAAAGCCCATCAAGCCCAGCACCCCGTCTGCAACAGCGGCCACATTCGGTCGCTTCAGAGAACGGATCTACTCCTTACCCCTCACCCCCAGCGCCCGGCAGTCAGATGTTATGGTCCGCAACTTACTCGGCGAATCGTCCTTAATGTACCTATCCTCCAAGAACGCATCCAATTCTGTTTTAAACTCTGCTATGCTACTGGCCTCGAACCCCTCCTACGGCAACAAGTTCATTATGCATTACGCTGGGGGCGGGGGATACTTTATTTTATTCATTTTAAATCTGCTACCAGTTAGTTTCATGGAGTATCTTTTTAATGCTATTTGAGAGGGTAAAGAACTCCCTATTTACATGTTCCAGACCACATAGGGTTTTATAAACTTCTATCCTATCCCCTCCGTCGTCTTTTCTCCGAGCTGAAGAGCCCCAACCTATCCAGCCTCTCTTTGTACAGGAGTCGTTCCAGACTCCTGCTTGTCTTTGCCACCCTTCTCTGTACCTTTTCCATTTCTATTATATCCTTTTTTAAAACTAGGCAACCAGAACTGCACAAAATATTTAAGGTGCCTCAGAGTCCTAGGCCCTTTTTACATGAGACGTACCCACGCTCAGAAATCTGGGTGTTCATGATTGGGTGAGTCCCGTGTAAAAGACGCAGCGGGTGTGCGCGTGGTGGATAGGGGTGCATGCACGCTCCTGCTGAACACGCATCCCCACTCAACGCCACACACGGCACAACCGGTGAAAACGGCGGTTGCTCCGTTTGTGTTGAAGGGCGGGAGGTGCGTGGAAATGTGTGTCCGCCTGTCTAAACCCTCACCCCCACCCATCGCGCATGCACCGGTGCAAACAGAAATCCACACACATTTCAGGTAAAAACAGCCATAGAGTCACAAGGCTGGAAGGGACATCAAGGGTCATCTTAACCACTGCTGAACCTGCCACGCCCCGACCAATCCACACAGACATCCCACCAATAGCTACAAGCAGAGACTGGGACCAACCAGAGCGCACCAATGCCTGAAATAGCAGGGAATAATTTTAGAAAAGGAGGATCCAGATGTCCCAAGAAGGTGAGTCACATCCATGCTACAGGGGAAGGCGAAAAACCGTCCGAGTCAACTGCCAATCTGCTGAGAGGGAAAATTCCTTCCCGACCCCAAATCCAGCCATCAGTTAGTCCCTGAGCATGGACGCAGGCCCCACCAGCCAGGCACCCAATACACAATATATCACCCAGGCTTCAGAATGCCCCAAAAGGTCCCACCTCCAATTGCAGACTACTTCGACGCTACAGCAAAAAAGGGAATTTATATAATCTCTCGCACCATCAATTTATATAGAGGCGTTACTATATTTTCCCATTTTATTCTCTATCCCTTTCCAAATCATTTCTAACATTCGGTTTCCTTTTTGACCACTGAGCTGAGGATTTCAATATGTTGTCCACGATGACCCCGAGACCCTTTTCCTGAGTGGTAACACTAATCCCTAGTTTAGGACCCAGCATTGCATAGGTAGAATTTGGATTATTTTTCCCTGCGTGCATCACTTTCCACTCATCAATATTAAAATTTTATCTCCCGTTTAGTTGCCCACTCTCCCAAGATCCTCCTGCAGTTCCCTCACAGTCCACCCAGTCTTAACTGTCTTGAATAACATCAAATTTGATCACCTCACTCTTTACTCCTTTTCCAGATCATTAATGAATATATTAGACAATGGCTTTTTCTCCGATGCCCCGTGAGTGGCCATGAGTGGGTGCTGCTTGGGTCACAGGAGCACCCCCCACACCATTATCAGATGGTCATTTGGACGTGTGGTTCATGGGTGGACCCGCATGGTCGCGTCTCATCTAAAAATGGCTCAAGTCAAAGCAATTATCCAAATGTTGGTAACTCTCTTCAGTATTGTTGATACTACACTCGTAAACAGATTTAGTACCATGCCGTCTGCCCCCAGCGGCCACGCTATGAAAGTGTCCATGACGACAACTATCCCTACATGTCTTGCACATAATGAGTTCTGGGATGAATTCCATAGAGTTCCCAGCAGGAGAGACACTTTGCGCTGCAGCTTGGGAATCATTTGTAGACCGTGTTGGCCAACCCAACACGGAAAGGGTTCACATTACAAGGTACTTCATTTTAGGAAGCTAGGGTATTATTTGATTCCAATTGGTAGGAATTCTACACATTTTTCCAGAGTTCATAATTACAGGGCCAGCCCTAACAGTTTGTGGGGCCATGTGCGAAGTCTTGGTGCGGGACCTAATTTGCAAAATTTACCCTCAAACCTGCACATGCGCCATAGCAGCACTGCCGCTTCCCCCTTAGCTTCCCAC
The DNA here is from genome assembly GCA_003113815.1 of Sphenodon punctatus. Taxonomy (NCBI): domain Eukaryota; kingdom Metazoa; phylum Chordata; class Lepidosauria; order Sphenodontia; family Sphenodontidae; genus Sphenodon; species Sphenodon punctatus. The sequence continues at coordinate 543,083 of QEPC01005600.1, read as the reverse complement.
CCACATGGAGGGAGTGGCGCCCTCTTGCCTCTTCCGTCCCACAGATCCACTACCACCCTCCCAATTTCCCCTACAGAGTGCCCCCTTGTCTATCCCCCCCCACCTTCCTCCCACACCTCCCCCCTGCCCACCGCACCCACAGAGGGAAGGAACGGCAGGAGGGGGAGGGCACCATCGCACATAATCAAGGCCAACCATCTTTGGACGTGGATGCGCTTACCAGCTACCGCCCTGTCTCTAACCTTCCCTTTTTAGGGAAGGTTATTGAGCGGGCAGTGGCGCTCCAGGTGCATCTGGATAGTATCGGCTTCCTAGACTCTTTTCAATCTGGGTTCCGCCCCAGCTATGGCACCGAGACGGCGTTGGTGGCCTTGGTAGACGACCTCCGCCGGGAGATGGACACAGGATGTTCGACATTTCTCATCCTGCTAGATGTCTCGGCCGCTTTTGACACCGTGGACCATGGGCTGCTGCTGAGGCGACAGCGTGACCTGGGGGTCTGGGCGGGACCGTTCTTGAATGGTTCCGCTCATTCCTCTCAGGGAGGAGCCAACGGGTAGTGTTGGGGGAGGAGACATCGTGCCCCCGCGCTTTACCGTGTGGCGTTCCGCAGGGTTCGATCTTGTCTCCGCTGTTGTTTAACATCTACATGCAGCCTTGTGGGAGGTCGTGAGAAGGTTCGGAGTGCGATGTCACCAGTATGTTGATGATACTCAGCTGTACCTCTCTTTTTCTACTGACCCAGACCCTGCTATCTCGTTGCTATCCCAATGTTTGGAGGCCGTGGCGGAGTGGATGCGGCTGAGCAGACTGAAGCTTAACCCCGATAAGATGGAGGTGATGTTGGTGGGGAGAGCGAAGGGGGTGGTGGCCCCCCTGGTTGGGGGGNGCTATATCTAGTACGCAGGCTGCGTCCGTTTGTCTCTGGCCCGGACCTGGCCTCCCTCATCCATGCCTTCGTCACCTCAAGGCTCGACTACTGCAACGCGCTCTACATGGGGCTTCCCTTGTTCTTGGTTCGGAGGCTGCAGCTAGTGCAGAATGCGGCGGCTCGTCTTCTTATGGGGACGGGCCGCCGGGAGCATATTACACCGGTGCTCCGAGCTCTGCACTGGCTGCCGATAGCATGCTGAGCCAAGTTCAAGGTGCTGGTGATGGTTTATAAAGCCCTACACGGTCTCGGCCCCTCATACCTTAGGGACCGCCTCGCCCTCCGCGCCCCAGAGCGGCTCCTGCGGTCCGCCGGGGGTGCCTTCCTGGAGGTCCCCCGTGTTAAACGGGGGGCCACGATGGAGAGGGCATTCTCGGTAGTGGGACCGCGGCTGTGGAACTCCCTTCCGGAGGAAGCTCGCCTGGCCCCTAGCCTGCTAATAATCTGGCGACACTGCAAGACCTGGCTGTTCGCCCAGGCCTTTGGGAGGGAGGGTGAGGTTTTAGTTCCCCCACCTATTTTTGGTTTTTAGAGTGTTTGTCTGCCCTGTACATTAATTATTTTTATAATATTTATGGTTATTTTAAATTGTTTTTATTGTATTTTTAAAAATTGTTAGAAGCCGCCCCGAGCTGCGTGGCAGGAGGGGCGGGGTAAAAGTTTATAAATAAATAAATAAAATAAAGAACATTACACACACAAACTTTCACACACACACCCAGACCTTTAACATAGACTCTCTCGCACATACACTCTCTACCCTCTCTCTTACACACACACACACACACACACACACACACACACACACACACACACACACACACACACACACACACACACACACAGGGTGGGGGGAGGTCAAGGAACCTCTGTATGCGCATGTGCAGCAGCACGGGGCCTTTGATTCAGAAGCACACAGCGGCAGCACACCAGTGCTTGCAGCAGCATCAGGGTGAGCCAGTGGCTGCGGGACCAGGGAGGAAGAAAGGGGGGTGGGGTGAAGACAGCAGTAGTTTCTCCCCTTCTGCTGCCAGGGTACCAAGGAAGCTGGTGAGCGGGCAGGCAGGAGGGGGGGCTGTGATAGTGTCGTCCCCCCCCTTTGCCTGGGCTGGCAAGCTAAAGTCTGCCCCTACCACAGCACCACCGTGGCAGAAGACATTATCCTCCAGGCTGCCTGGGGGGCCGTCACTTGCCCCCAGGAGTGAGGCCCCGGCTACCACAAGGCCATGTGCGATGGCACGTCACACATGCCTAGGGCCGTCCCTGCATACTTAACCTCCTACTCCTGCATACCATCCCTTGACATGCAAACGATAAAGGCACATGTGAGTTAAGGACGTAATAAAACAAAGTTAGCGGTACCGCGTTCACCGGGCCTAACACATTTGGGTTTCGTTTCTTGTTTTGTTTTATTCCTTTCTTCCTGAAGCATCAAAGATGTGCCCGGCGGATGGGATGTTCTGGTGCCTGCGTTCTGCAATTCTTTGGTGCCCGCACACATGCTCAGGGTCTACCTGGATCGGCATATTTTGGATTGGGAAGGAATTTTCCCTCAGGTTAAATTAGCAGACAACAGAGGCCTTCCCCTGCGGCGCGGGTGGAGCTTATTTATTGGACACATTTGGATGGATTTTTAATAAAATTGTTCCCGCTTATTATTTTCGACTTGTATCCCGCCCTATCCCCAAAACAGCTCAGGTCAGCTTTCAATACTTGAAAAACAACACTATCACATAAAATACATAAAAAAATAAATCCCACCCCTCGCTGTACCCAGCCGTGATCCATGACTTGCCCCCAAGCACCAAAACCTCACCCCTCTTCCCATCCCACCCACACTCCCACTCCGTTGCCCAGCGCACAAAACCCAATCCCCAGACACCCCCTCGTCTCTCACTCGGTAAAGCACCCACTCCACATGCCCGTGGCAGAATCCTACCCCCTCTCCAACACCATTAGCACCACAAATCCCCAGTCCACTTAAAACGTTAACAACAAAGTCCCCTTCTGCCTTGTCTAGTCCAACCAGACCGTCAAATCTCACCTCTGACAGCGACGAAGGGCAACAAAAAGGATGCCCTTTGAACTGCCCTTAGACAGCACCCACAGCAGTGATACACAAGGGGAGCCCATCGCAGGTGGGTGCACTGCTTTATACGAAGTGTTCAGCTGGCAGGATCCTTCCTCCCTCAGGCTGGGGCGTCAAATGTGGTGCCTGCACACTGGATGCCATCCCTCCCGAAACAAACACCCAGGGAGGACATGATTTTTGGCACAGCTAGGCTCTGCTAACCCCCAATCTCTGTTTGTGGGAGATTTTTATTCCAGGCTCCGTTAGGGTTGGTTCGAACCAGCCATTCCGTCCTGCAAAAACAGAACAGCTGCCAAAGCTTCAATCGTAATACCGATCTGGCCGTTTTCACGTGCACAGGATGGCCGCAGCGATTTTGCACGTGCAGGAAATGGCCGGGGGCGTTTCCAATCACTCCAGTTGTCTGTTCCGGTTTTTGACTGGAAAAGTCTTAACACAACAAAATCAGAACCAGGGTGAACGTTTCCTTCAGGTGGGTTTCTCCACACAAGCAGTTTGGGCATGCTGAATCCAGCATCGGTGCAAGGGGCTGAACAACAGGATTGCTTAAGGACATTTCCAGCCCTTTGACTCAATGGGGCGCGGACACACCTGAAAACGTTATCCTTCGTTCAGACGGACCCCAGTGGGATACAGATGGGCAAAGCCACTGTGGCTTTTCATTAGAGAAACTTACTTCACTGAGCCAGGGATTTGTTCTGCAAAACCCAATTCCAGGCATTTTTTGACTTGGTCATCATATTGCCAGACACCAGGAAAGACAAGGAAGAAGCATACCGCTACTGTACTTGATTGCTTAAAAAGTAGGAATGAAACGAGAATCAATTTGTTTCTCATGAGAATTCAGAATCGTTACCGAGATCTCAGGACAGTTTCGGTTCAAGATCTCGGCGAGAATCTCATCTAAATTTACCAAGTACAGTTTATTGTGATTTATTGCGTACCATGTTCCTCCCAGAAATGTGCATGCATAAAATGGCCACCGCAGCTGTTCTCGCATGCACTTCCCTCTTCCAAGATGGCGCCGTCAGCTTCGTCGCCATTTTGAAAAAGGGCAGTCATTTTGCACATGCACATTACCCGGACGAACGCAGTACACAGCACATGGTAAATCAGTATACGGTACACTGTAAGCCTTGATAAATCATGACAAACTGAGAAAAATTCTCAACCGAGAAAGGGTCAAGAACGGAGGGTTCTCTCGATTATTGATTCTCACTAAAAACAAGTCAAAAAATGTGAATCTCTGCAAGAACTGAGAGAACGGAAAAAGCAAAACGGAAAAAGGTTTTTGAATGAACATGCCATTGAAAGAGTAACTGTAGCATCACTAACGCAGGACTCAGGGGAAGGTCACAAGTCTTGTCCTGTGCAAGGCCCAGATAAAAATAATAATAGGCTAGGTGGGAAAGAAAAAACCAAAACCCTCATAGAATCCTAGAGCTCGATATCAGGGACATCGAGTCCAGCCCTGTGCTTTAATGCAAAATCTGCCAGACCTAGATCCAGAGCTGAAACGGACGGCACAATTGCTGCCCACAAGTCATACAAGAAATTTTAGTTAAACAGTTGGGTGCCCAACCACGTATACGAGTCAGGCACCTCCTTATCTGACATACCGAGGGATTGTGGTTACCAATTTTCCATTTTATCAGCCTATTTTGGTTATGGCAAACGGGTAAATCGGTACAGGAGGCTGCTAAAAAGCGGTACACCCAGTAGCCTATCGGTACCCAATAAGTGCTCGATGGCCTAATAGAATTTTAGCAGCCTCCTATACAGATTTACCGGTTTTCCAGTCCCAAGGCTCCCAAGGCTACCAAGTCAAATCGAAGACTGCAATTCCCATGGGTATACCCAATTTTGCGGGTACTAGTTTCAGCTCTGTCTCAGACATATGCTCATCCCACCCCTTCTTGAAAAGCTCCAATGATGGAGAATCCACAAGTATTCTCCATAGCCAGTGCCACCCTACATCCACTAGCAAGGACCAGCTTGGTCCAAAGAGGTGGAAGGGAGTCTCAGCACAAAGACCACTTGGGTGTGTCCGTATTAGGGCCGAAACAAGAATCAGTTGGATTCTTGCAAGGATCTCGCACGAATGGAGAACCATCAGCGAGAACACAAGAAGATCCAGCAGGCAGTGAGAGAGTCTCACAAACAAGTGTGCATGTACAAACCCGGGAGACCTCCAAGTGGGTCCTACCTACTTGCGGGACCGTCTCATCCCTCGTGCCCTGGATCAACTTCAGCGGTCGGCTGGGGATGCCCACTTGGAGGTCCCACGGGTGGCTACTTTCAAGCGGGCGTTCTCGGTGGCTGCGCCACGGTTATGGAACTCCCTCCTGGTGGATACACGCCTCTCTCCGGATCCCCCCTCCTTCCGTAGACACTAAGACCTGGCTTTTTCACCAGGCATTTGGTGAGCGGGACGGCTAGGGGGTGGGGGCAGGCTTAATATGGAGGCCTTTTGCCTAGACCTCTTTCATTGGGGATTTTATTGATGTTTTATTATTTTATTATATTCTATTTTTGTGTTTTATATGCTGTGCACTGCCCCAGGCTGCCATTAGGCAGGAGGGGTCGGTATAAAAATATTATAAATTTAAAAAATTAAATGGCCGCCATGCCATTCCCGATTATTTTGCGTGTGCATAGTTGTTTCCCTCTCCCCCCCCCAAACCCCTTTTCGTGGCGCTGGCGGCTGCAGAAAAGAGACAAACGTGGAGCACACACATGGCTCCGGTATGTAAATCGAGAATCTCGGCTGAGAACTGGGGCTTTTCTCAATTCTCACAGGAATCGAGCCGAGAAGCTCGATTCTCAACGAGAACCGAGAAAGAAAAGAAAACAGCCGAGATGGGAGTTTCGGCTCTACTCCGTACCTGAACTCCAGACAGCTCCTGAAGTTCTTTCAAGGCAGCTTCAGTATCTCTCACACGGATGGTCGCCATCCCCATGTCCCGAGCGGGGATCAAGTTAGCTCCGGTGTCATCCAGAAAAATAACCTAGACCAGGAGAGGGTCAGAAACCAGGGGTCACGCAAGGTGAAGGGGGGAAAAACACACCAGTTGGGGTTGCTAACCCAAAGCCACCAACTGATACACTGCAACGTCCTTTCGTGATTTCCCTAGGTCTGGAGTCAAGAAACCATACCCTGCGGGCCACAGGAGATAACCATGGACCATAAAGAGTATGCTTTGGGGGAGGGAAATGAGGGCTCGTACTCCAGGATCCACACTGTAAAACCAGTTCCTATCTACTAATAGGGTCCTTTCCTCCCTTCAGCCTGCCATCTCCCTCAGCCCCAACCCAGCTTATACGAGTTGCACTAAGTTTCCAAAAAAGCCTACGCAGATAAAGAGGTTACCCACCCTTAGACCAGAAGTTACCAATATCCCAAATGAGGACTCTGGAATCTACCTCTCAGTTTCCCGTTACCACTAGGTGCAGGTTCTCGGAACCATATGCTGCATTATAAAGCCCCCCGGGGCATTATAGTGGGCAAAAAAAGTCCTATAACAGCTTGGGGCCTGCATATCTAAAAGGCCACTTTTTCTATCATGCTCCACCGTGTTCCCCAAGGTCAGTCAAGGACACCCTCTTCCATAATCTCATCGTGTTCATCCCATCCAAGGGAGCACGGAATGGCAATCTCCGTGACTGCATTACATCTCTGGAGCTCGCTTCCCCTGGAGTTTCACCAAAGCCCTAGCATTTTCCAGAAGTCATGCACAGCCTATTTATTCGGCCAGGACTTTCAGCAGGCGGAGACGGAGACTGTGGAGTTGCTTTTAAAGGAATTTTTATATTTTTCTACAGTTGGTTCCTTTCAGGTTTATTTCAGCTATCTAACACAGGTTACCCACCCTGAGCCTTCAGGAAAGGGCAAACTTGAAATCCAAATAAAATAAAATAGCTCAGAACATTTGCACATTTCCTTCCCGCAACATATGCTGCAAGGTCTTACGCCTTTTAATGCACTCCAGCCAGAGGACCTTTCTACCATGCAGCAACGTAACGGCACACCAGCTGCTGTGACCTCCTTTCCACCACACCCCTAGCCCTTCAGAATGGGAGAAGGCTTATCTCAGGACTTGGCATCTGTGGGTTGTAGGGCAGATCCATATCTGTGTAATAGCATAGAGGACCGGGCTCAAGATGCACTCCCAGCCAAGCCACACATTTAGGCAGAAGGTATTGTATTATTGCATTTCGGTAATAGGAGAAAGCCTCTGTCTCAACTAGGGCTGAAACGATTATCAATTTCTCTCACGCTAAAACCTCATGAGAATCAAGAACCGTTACCGAGATCTCAGGACGATCTCAATAATGGTTTGAGATCTCTGTCGAGAATTTTTCTTGATCTACTGTGTACTGCGTTCTTCCCAATAATGCGCAGGCACAAAATGGCTACCGCAGCTGTTCCGCGCATGGCACAGCCCTCTTCAAAGATCGTACTGGCAGTGTCACCACCATTTTGGAAAAGGGCAGCCATTTTGCCCATGCGCATTACCAGGGCAAACGTGGTACACGGTAAACAGGAACACTAAAACGGTACATCGAGAAAAATTATCGACTGAGAAAGCGTTGAGGACTGGGAATTTCTCAATTATCGATTCTCACAAAAAAGTTGAGAACCATGATTCTCAGTGAGAAGCGTGAGAAAAATCGAGTTAAGAGTTTTAGCCCTAGTCTCAACTGTGTAAAAACACGTGTTGTTGAATACATACATGTGAAACCGGGGTGCAGCTACCAAATGGACAGATAAAATGTGAAAGCTTCCAGCTGTGGTTTGACAGCCAACTGTCTCTCTGGCCATTTTCTGGGCTCTTCTGTCTGCGTACACGAGGGGGTCTCACCTGTACCTTTTACCCTTTCCTCTAATAAAACCTTCATCTCTCATTCACTGTGAATCTTGGGACGCCTATGTCACTATCCTTTGTCAACCTGGTTTCGATAGATTGATCTCTCCAGACACAGGTCTAGAACCCAGGACCTCTGAGCCCCCAGAGAGGGGAATAGTTCAGCTATGTCTTTTTTGAGATGGGGCGACCAGAACTGCACACAATATTCGAGCTGTGGTCTCACCATTGATTTGTATAGAGGCATCTGACCTCCTCAGTTTTATTCTCTATCCCCTTCCGAATAATTCCTAACATTAGGTTTACTTTTTTGACTGTTGCTGCACACTGCGCTGTGGATTTCATTGTATTGTCCACAACCACCCCCAGATCCTTTTCCTGAGTAGTAACTCCTAACTTAGTACCAGCATTGTGTACGCATAGTTTGGATTATGTTTCCCTATGTGCATCACTTTGCGCTTGTCCACTTTAAATCTCATTTGCCATTTAGATGCCAAGGCACCCAGTGTTGTAAGATCCCGTTGCAGTTCCTCACAGTCTGCTCGTGTTTTAACTACCTTGAATAACTTGGTGTCGTCCCATAGAAGCTTGAAGTGCTGAAGCAACTTGACTTACTTCCCACAACGAGCTGCTTTTTGCTGGATCCCAACTGGCCAGCAAGGTCCTGCCTCCCATCTACTTCCTGAGTCAGGGTCAGTCTTTTACTCCTGGATATCTATGCAGAGACGTGACCTGCTCCCTTCATCACTCCTTCCCCGCTCCCCTCAGACAGATTTCCCGGCTACAGAACTCCACTCCACTCACTGACCTTACCTCCAGCCTATTCCTCCAGAATTTCAGCCTGCTAGCACTGACCCTCTGGACACTAGGGATAGGAAATTGGGCTGAAATTGGGAATCAGATCAAAATGGGAACTGGATTGGATTTGAATTAGATTAAAATCAGAATTGGATCGTATTTTTCCCTGAGTTCAATGGGAAAACTTCCCATTGAAGTCAATAGAAAACCAAACCTATTCAGTTTAATGGGCCATTCAACATTCTAAGCCACAATCTTAGAATGATGAATGGGCCAAAGAGAAGCCTAGAAAATTGCAATAGCTGAGTGGGGGGAAACAGATGAGAGAGCATCCCTGAATTAATCTGATTCAATGAAAATCGGGTGGATCGGGAAAATCGGGTGGACTGGGTTAATCCGATTTCCCCATTCCTACTGGACACAGTCCCTGCTCTGGAGTCCAACATCTGCCCCCCTCCCCGCTGCCACCCCGGGCTGGTATCCTGACCAGGGTTCTTTAAGGCCAGCGCCGCACTTGCCTCCTGTGGTTTCGCCTTCATCACGTCCAACGTGTGCTCGAAAATCTGAGGGTTCGGCTTCTGTATTCCGACACGGCATGACTCGATCACCTGATCAAAATGCCGCCTCAGCGTAGTCAGCGCAAGTGCGGTTATGTGCTTCTGAGGGCCGTCGTCGATCCAGTTATTGGTGAGAACATAAGCCTTGAAGCCTGAGGGGCGAGAGGCCATTAAAAGAGATCAAAGTAATGTGGAGTCTGGCAACACTGAATGAGGATCTTGCTCTCGTCAAGTAAAAACTTGAATTTGCTTCCCAGATTCCTTTCATCCAAGCTTTCTAGTTATAGAAATCCACAATGGGGCTGAACTCTTCCCCTCAAGAACGTTCCCCTTCCTACTTCCCTCTCCTTTTTCATTGAGGGTGCCTGTCCCTCAGGCACGTAGCCTAGGATTCATTTTTGACTCCTCCCTCTCCTTTATGCCTCCGATCCAGGCAGCTGACAAATCCTACTGCTTTGCCCTGTATCCTATTGCTAAAATACGGCCCCGTCTTACTGCTGTCACCACAAAAACCCTAGTCCACGCTCTTGTCATGACTATTTAACTTCCTCCATACTGGCCTCCCCTGTCTGATCTCGCCCCCCTCATCTCCGCTTAACACACTGCGGTTGAAGTCATCCACCTTCCCCATCGCTTTGACCACATGCAGCCCCCTCTTTGCCACCCTCCACAGGAATTACACTCAGCTCTGCTAGGTATCCAGCATCCCCTAATTCAAGAGGGGACAGATTACCATAATTGCTTGGCACGGCATCCAATGCGCCAAAGCATCCTAAGAACATAAGACATGTCACACTGGGTCAGACCAATAGACCATCAAGCCCAGCATCCTGTCTCCGACGGTAGCCTCTCTCGATCACTTTGGAGAAGCACACAACGCCAAGCTCCCGACACTCAGAGGTTGCCTTGCCTGCCCAATTCAACTAATAATCATTTATGGACCTATCCTCCAATCCTTGTTTAAGCCCAGCTATGCTACTGGCCTTGACCACCTCCTCGGGCAACAAGTTCCCAACGTTCGTTGTGTGTTGAGTGAAAAAGCAGCACTTGTTTGTTTAAAAACTGCTGCCAGTCAGTTTCACACTGTGTCCCTGATTTCTAGTATTATGAGAAGGTAAGTAACAGCTCCCCATTTACTTGTACCACACCACTCGTTATTTTGTAAACTCGTGTATCTCCTTTCAGTCGTCTCTTCTCCAAGCTAAAAAGTCCTAACTTATCAAGCCTCTCCTCGTACAGGAGCCGTTCCATGCCTTGGATCATTTTTGTTGTCCTTTTCTGCACCTTTTCCAGAGACAGGATACTCTGCTGGATGAACCAAGAGTCAGACCCAGTAATGGAAGGACATGGTCTCAGGAGATAGAGCTTTCACCTAGGGCTTGTTCTCCTCTGCAATAAACTACCTTCCACCTCTATTCCAAAGAGCAAGGAAAATCATGT
>QEPC01005600.1:514741-531502 GCA_003113815.1 Sphenodon punctatus | reverse complement strand
GGGTTCTTTAAGGCCAGCGCCGCACTTGCCTCCTGTGGTTTCGCCTTCATCACGTCCAACGTGTGCTCGAAAATCTGAGGGTTCGGCTTCTGTATTCCGACACGGCATGACTCGATCACCTGATCAAAATGCCGCCTCAGCGTAGTCAGTGCAAGTGCGGTTATGTGCTTCTGAGGGCCGTCGTCGATCCAGTTATTGGTGAGAACATAAGCCTTGAAGCCTGAGGGGCGAGAGGCCATTAAAAGAGATCAAAGTAATGTGGAGTCTGGGAACATTGAATGAGGATCTTGCTCTCGTCAAGTAAAAACTTGAATTTGCTTCCCAGATTCCTTTCATCCAAGCTTTCTAGTTATAGAAATCCACAATGGGGCTGAACTCTTCCCCTCAAGAACGTTCCCCTTCCTACTTCCCTCTCCGTTTTCATTGAGGGTGCCTGTCCCTCAGGCACGTAGCCTAGGATTCATTTTTGACTCCTCCCTCTCCTTTATGCCTCCGATCCAGGCAGCTGACAAATCCTACTGCTTTGCCCCGTATACTATTGCTAAAATACGGCCCCGTCTTACTGCTGTCACCGCAAAAACCCTAGTCCATGCTCGTCATGACTATTAAACTTCCTCCATACTGGCCTCCCCTGTCTGATCTCGCCCCCCTCAGCTCCGCTTAACACTCTGCGGTTGACGTCATCCACCTTCCCCATCGCTTTGACCACATGCAGCCCCCTCTTCGCCACCCTCCACAGGAATTACACTCAGCTCTGCTAGGTATCCAGCATCCCCTAATTCAAGAGGGGACAGATTACCATAATTGCTTGGCACGGCATCCAATGCGCCAAAGCATCCTAAGAACATAAGACATGTCACACTGGGTCAGACCAATAGACCATCAAGCCCAGCATCCTGTCTCCGACGGTAGCCTCTCTCGATCACTTTGGAGAAGCACACAACGCCAAGCTCCCGACACTCAGAGGTTGCCTTGCCTGCCCAATTCAACTAATAATCATTTATGGACCTATCCTCCAATCCTTGTTTAAGCCCAGCTATGCTACTGGCCTTGACCACCTCCTCGGGCAACAAGTTCCCAACGTTCGTTGTGTGTTGAGTGAAAAAGCAGCACTTGTTTGTTTAAAAACTGCTGCCAGTCAGTTTCACACTGTGTCCCTGATTTCTAGTATTATGAGAAGGTAAGTAACAGCTCCCCATTTACTTGTACCACACCACTCGTTATTTTGTAAACTCGTGTATCTCCTTTCAGTCGTCTCTTCTCCAAGCTAAAAAGTCCTAACTTATCAAGCCTCTCCTCGTACAGGAGCCGTTCCATGCCTTGGATCATTTTTGTTGTCCTTTTCTGCACCTTTTCCAGAGACAGGATACTCTGCTGGATGAACCAAGAGTCAGACCCAGTAATGGAAGGACATGGTCTCAGGAGATAGAGCTTTCACCTAGGGCTTGTTCTCCTCTGCAATAAACTACCTTCCACCTCTATTCCAAAGAGCAAGGAAAATCATGTCTTAAACAGCTCTTCTCCTGATCCCGCTGCCTGTAGCTGCCAGCAGGGGGAGCTAGAATAACAAGCACCAAGGGAGGGGGAAACCCTGTGATGGATAAGAGGAAGTGCCAAGCCTTTCTGGGACAGCGGAGGTCTCCTAGAGGGAGGCAATTCCCTTCCGTGTAGGAGTCTCCCCCCCTCCCCCCACGTATTTGGAGAGTTAAGTGCCAGTCCTTTAATATTCCTTGCACTTAGGAACACAGCGGAGGCAAAAGCGAATTAGGAGGTACCTCCAAGAAAAGCAATCCTAAAAACAAGTCCCTTATGCCAATGCCAAAGATTAAGAAAACCTCAAAGAGAGATTGAAATGCAGAGTTCCTTTCTAAGGGATACTACTGGTCAGCCAGATTGTATGACTTCTTCCCAATTGGTTTTGGTTTCCTGTAGAGGCCGATGTATTTAAAGAGTAAAAACCCACTGAAACTCAACAGTAGTCTTTCCATCGACTTGCACGGTCTTTGGGATTGAACTAAGTGATCATCTGTTAGTCAGCGCAGAGTTGAGGGGCACCGCGCCGAGGGGGGATTGCTGAACGACTTCATTAACGGTTGTTGGCTTGGTGACAACGTGCCTGATTTATTAAGCAGGGAGAGAATATTTAATTAGTCCTATGGCAATAAATATCAGCGAAAGGCTTTGAAGATTAAAAGCACTAAGTCTCTAACGTTTCACCAGGCACAGGATTTGGAATCACTGGCGGGCGGCACCGCCAAAGACCCACATCAATCGGCACGCCAGGAAGGGCGCGTCCCGGGAAACGGTGATGCAGTCAGAATCATGCCGCGGCTTGAATACTGTTTGCAATGGCCATATTTGGAAACTTCAGCTCTGCACCTCAAAGTCCTTCCCTGGCTTGAGCCAGTAGGTGATTGGAGGATTGTGGTGCCCGCAAGCAATTTGTTCGCCAGAAACGAAGCATATATTTTTTAAATTTATTTTTAAACAGAGACAATGGAGTTGTTGTTATTATTATTATTATTATTATTATTATTATTATTATTATTATTAACAAACATTTATATAGCGCCAGCAGTGTACCAGGCACTTTACAAAGTAATAAAATAGACACGGTCCCTGCCCCTAGGGCTTACAATCTGAGAGACAGGAGCTGGGGGAGAGACTTAGGAAGGGGAACAGAGGGAGAGACAAGGGGTCTAACATTCATGAAGATGCGAGGTCTCAAGTGCACGTACTTGGCTTGGTTACGATGAGAATGACAGCAGGCAGGTCCATGTTGCAAGGATAAGGGTAAACCGATCGTAGGTATAGGAATAGTGGCTCAGCAGGATAAAGAGTCAGACAGAGCAGAGCGAAAGAGGTGAGTTTTAAGGAGAGATTTGAAGGTATGAAGGGAGGGGGCAAGGCGGATGTGGACAGGGAGGGAGTTCCAGGCATGGGGGGCAGCAAGTGAGAAGGGACGAAGGCGCTTAGGGGAGCAGGGAAGGCGTGGAAGGGTGAGAGAAGGGACAGAGGAGGAGCGAAGTGCACGGGCTGGAGTATGGAGGGCGATAAGTGCAGAGAGGTAGGGGGGAGCAAGGTTGTGAAGAGCTTTATAGGTGAAGACTAGGAGCTTGTGCAGGATTCGTTCAGGAAGGGGAAGCCAGTGAAGCGAAGAGAGGAGGGGCTGCACATGGTCGAAGCGACTGGCGAGGTAGATGACCCTGGCAGCAGAGTTTTGGACAGAGAAGGCCAAGCAAGCACACTCTCTCCTGACATTACAATTGCAAAAAAGCCAGTCTATATTCAATTACACACAACCATCCAAGTGGCCCTTATTTCAGAAGAGAGGCCCCCAAACTGTGCGTGGGTCAGGTGGGGCCCAAAGAGAGGTCACAAGAGAGCGTCACTTCCTGATTGTTGTTTGGGAGTCATGAAATTAATGTCTCAAAACAGGGCAATTTATTCAATGTCTGGCCTGTGCCATGTGAGACAGGTGTGGCTATGGCACACCAGTTTCTGTGGGAGGGTGTGCCTTAGCCAGCACCACGTACAACCAACTTTGGCTTCCCCAATCCAGTGGATCAGGTGCCCATTGGTAGCTGAATGGACCGGAGGTGGCCACTCTGCATGAGACCACGCAGGACTTAAACCCACAACCTTCAGGGATGTAGAGCACCATAGGCACTCGGCCACCACACAGGCAACATGTTAGAAATAATTCTTTTAGCCGTTTGCCTGCGCAGCCCTAGTTTCGCGTCAGGTATTAGAGAAGACAACTCTCGACGAGGTCAGCAAGAAAGACATTGAACTATGGGAATCAGGAGGGGAAAAAAAAAAAAAAAAAAAAGACTTGGAACGTGTCTACCCTACACATTTGAACATTAGGTGAGGCCCAACAAGGTTAACCATTAGGTCCTTCTAACGGTAAGTCGACACACTGTTCTGGGCCCCTGCGTATTCGGCAAGAAAAAATTCCAAATTCCATGAGCGCAACATCCTGGTTCTGCAAGCAAGCTGACTAAACCCTGGGAAAATATGCAATTTTTTGAACTCAAATGAGTTTCTCAGCATGCCATTCCACCTGCTTTTGACCCCTCGTGTCTAAAAGGGAACAATCAAATACCACAGCTTGAGTCTCTCTTCACCAGCCGTGGCGGCCGTCCCCATGGCCCTAGACCATACACCAGCATCTCCCAGTGCTGCCAGTCCTGCAGATAGTTCACGGTGCTGGCGCTCTGTTGGCTGCTCAAAGAGCACCCCTCTCCAGCTGCGATTCTGGAGGCAATTTCTGCAACAGTTTGGCCAAGTGACAAATTCTACAAACAAACTGTCTGGTGATGGCAGCAGTGGCGAATTCACAGGGCTCTGGTTATACTTCTCCATTACATAGGGTTCTGCCCGGGTTGGATGGAGTTCTACACAAATGGGCATAACCTTTCTTCAACCTTTTCAGGCTAGGGAAATAGAGAGACCTCAATGGACTGAAGCATCACCTGGCTATGGCTCCTCGTCTAAACACAGCAAGGAGTGAGGGGTCCTAAACAGAGGCACTTACCATTGCCCCTGAGCTTCATAACAGCTTGTAGCATGGCCAAGTTGAGCTTTCCTTTCAACATGATGTCCTCAAAGACCTGTGCCACAGAGAAATTCTCAGGAAGGGAGACCCCGGAGGAGGCAGCCACCGCCTTGCAATTCTCCTCCAACTCATCAACAAGCTGGAAAACAAAAGAAAGTTTTCCCCATCACCCAAGAGAAAGCTATATTAAGGACCAGCTCAAGGGCAGGCGTGTTCTTAGGCGACCCAAAAAAGCCAACACAAAATAAGACACCTGCTCCTCTCCTCAACAACAGAAAAAGTTCCCTGTCTATTCTCAATCCTTTTAGTTGCTTAAGAAGTGCCATGCTGGGTCGGATCAATGGTCCTTTGCCTCCAGCATCCTGTCTCCCAACAGCGGACATCCTCAGGTCGCTTCAGAGAAGTACCCAGGAGGTCATAATGACCTTTTGTGTTTCAACTGCGCTGTCCGTTGATTTATAACCGAGACAAATTGCCGGCTGGAGTCCGTGTTCGATCCATGCAGCCCCCACTCATATGTTTAGTGTGTAAACGGGCAGCTCCCTGCTCGCATTTCATGTGTTGGCCGTAGCCACCACAGGTGGTGCCACTCAGCGATTTCCCTCTCCCCAACGCTGGCTCTGATGGGAAGGGGGTCACAGCCAGAGAAGGTTTCTTCCAAGGCCATGAGACCCCTTTCCATCTTGCTCTCCTCTTGCAGCGGTGCTCGCGCGAATGCAAGAGGAGAAGGTCCTTCCTGCACCCCGACTCTCTCCTCTCCCCAGCTTCACAGCTGATTGCTGATCATGTGCTTGGGTGTCTGCTAGAGGGCGATCAGCTGTGAAGCGGCTGCAAGAGGAAAGAGTGGAGGCAAGAGGAGAAGGGCCTTCGTGCATCCTCTCTCTCTCTAGTCTTGCAGCCGCTTCACAGTGGATCACTCTCGCCACTGCCAAAGCATATGATCGGCGATCAGCTATGAAGCAGCTGCTTCGGGTAGTTGCGAGAGAGCAATCAGCTGTGAACCAGCTGCAAGAGGAGAGAAGCGAGATCGGGGGGTGCGGGAAGGACCTTCTCTTGCCCCCGCTTCACAGTTATCGCTCTCTAGCAGCCACACTAGGCGCGACTCTATGGTGAAGATGGACCTGGCTGCGGGCAAGGCTGCAGGGGAACCCAATATATGGGAGGCGCATGTATGGGCGCGAATTAGCACGCACTGGCCTACACGGTGGGCCCACAATATCCTTGGGCGACGCCATGAGTGGGGAGTGAGTCGGGGCTGCAGACAATCATATGGCGAACGCCTAACAGACAGACAGGCAAACACTCGCCTAGTGAAGGCTGCTAATGCGGGCTATCGTCTCGTTTATGTGCCCTCTACTTGTAAACTTTTGCCTAGAGTCCGTCTCTTACCTGAGACAGCACGATTTGCCCCCTCATCGCTCGGGCAAAAGGACCATCTTCACCTCCCTCGAAGACTTTTAAAAGGAAGTTCCTAGAAATTAAGAAGATGATCTTAAATTTCATCGGGGTGGAAAATGCAAGCACCAATTTCCTCCGAGATGTAGAAGTCAAACTGCGGTTTCCCAAAAGACAACGCACTGTAAGCAGAACAGAACCCGCCTAACGTGTGGCGCAGCTCCCTGTAGAGCTTCGATTCCCAAGGCTGGAAGAGAAACTCAAGAGTCAGCTAGCCCAACTGCCTGCAACGAGTGAATCCTACCCATGCCTCAACCATGGTGAACCTTTCCTCAGGCCACTGTGGAACTTAGTACAAACTGCACGGGCTGGAGAGGAATTTGGGGGGGGTTGTTCTCTGCCCCTTGTCCATCATAGGCCGCTTTTACACATGACAAAGATGTGTCACCAGATGGAACTCTTATAAGGCTGCAAGATCTCGCTGCATAAAAAGGGAATAGTGTGTTCACACATTACAAAACTCCAGCATTTATAACATCCAGTGTTATCTCAAACACTTCTAAGAACCCATTATTCGTTCTTCACCGTCTCACAAGAGACCCTCAACGGTCATCTTGTCCAACCCCCTGCAGGACCTGCCACACCCCAACTATCTTACACAGAAAAATCCCACCAGCAGCTACAAGCAGAGACTGGGACTAACCAGAGCACACCGACGCCCAAATAGAGAACTATTTTTAGAAAAAGAAAGATCTAGTTTTCCCAAACAGGTGAGCCACACCCATGTGGTCTCAAAAAAAAGTGAACAGGAGGGAATGGCCTTAAATTGCAGCCAGGTAGATTTCACTGAATATTAGGAAAAGCTTCCTAACTAAGAACTGTCAGGCAATGAAATTGGTGGTCAAGGGAAGTTATGGAATCTCCTTCTTTGGATGTAGGGCTGTAAGTCTGATCTAGAGTTTCTCTTAATTCTCACCGAGAATCACAGTTCCCAGCTCGTTTTTTAGCAAGAATCAAGAAAAAACCCGTTTGACAATTTTTCGGTCAAGATTTTTTTCTCGATTTACCGTTTATCATGATTTACCATGTACCGCTTATATGCCAGTAATGCACATGCGCAAAATGGCTGCTCTTTCCCAAAATGCACATTACCAGGACGAACACAGTAAATGGTACACGGTAAATCGTGGCAAACAGTCAACGTCACCAAGATCTCGAACGATTACCGAGAACGTGCCGAGACCTCGGTAACCGTTCTCGATTATCATGACATTTTTGCGAGAATGAATACCTGTCCTCACTTCAGCCCTGTCTGGATGTTCCCAAGAACTGTCTAGGCAAACATCTGCCTTTGAATTTGGAGATAGAGGTTGGAGCAGGGAGTTGGACTCAATGGTCCTTCCAAACCTACAGTGTTGGGACTAAGTGGTTAATACGCAGCCAGAGAGAACTGAAATGCCCCACCTTGTTTTTTTAATCTGCCTTGTACCTGTAGATCACCTAATCCTCTCCCTTCTCTGCAATTACACTCTTCCGATACCTGAAGGCAGCATCAAAATCCACGCACCCTCAGGAACATCGAGCGAACACCTGACTAAATCCGTTCTTTTAATCTTATTTAATGTATTTATTTATATATTTAATTTTAAAAATTTATACCCCACCCCTCTTACCACAGGCAACCCGGGGCAGCTAACAACATCAAAGATAAACACAATACAATAACTTTTACTCTTTCCTTATTAAATTTAATCCTTCCAGTCCCTCCAGATGTTTTCAAAGGCTTCAACTTTAATCAAGGTTTAAATAATTTTGCTCCAACACTTGTCTCCTCTTTCATTGGAACCCAGGAACGAGGGGGAGGGGGGGGAAGAGAGAGAGAGAGGTGATTCCAGACCTGGGAAATTAACAGAGCAATTGGGGCAGAGTAGGGGTGAAAGTTTCCGGTTTTGACAAATCTGGTTGGTCTGAACAAAAAAAAACTAAACAAAGCAGATTTTCATTCACTGGAACCATCCAAAAAGTGTCAGCCTTTTCCACATGTGCAAAGCGGTGGTGGCCCATATGCAAAATGGTGATGCTGTTACAGCCCCCGCCATTTTTCGCATGTGAAGTACGGCCGATCAGAATTCCAATTGAAATTTCAACAGCAATTCAATTTTCACGGAATTGTGACACAATAATGGAAGGGCTTGTTCAAACCAGCCCATCTATAAGGCAGAAGCCTACAGAACGTAGAGCCATAAGGCTGCTTTACAAGACACTCTTCCCCCTTGCAACACATATTCCTTAATCTGTGCTTGCCCTGTCCAGTAGTAATGAATTCACACAACTGCCAACTTCCTTGCATTCCGTCGGCTTCTTTCCTTACTTCCCAATGACGTTTCTGACAATGCAAAGGTCACAGAGTAATAAATACCCTTCTGATATTTCCATATAAAATAAATAAGAGGCAACAAGAAGTGGGATGTGGAGGGCTTCTGCTACAGGACACTCTGCACATGTGTCTATGGTCACTGTGAGTTAAGAAGTTCACACTCTGGAACTGAACCTTGCTCTGTGAGAAATTTATTCTGACAATACCGCTGCAATTTGCTAGAATCAGGCCTCTACAAGCAAATCCTTTGTTTCATGTGGCAAAGAACACAGGTCGTGGCAAAGAAGTGTCACAACACTCAGAGTTGTGCCATCACCCCCATCTGAAACTCTTGTGTGAATGAGCCTGTATTGTTCAGCCAAAGCACAACAAAGGCAACTCACTGCTGACATTAACACCTTTTTAATGACTGGCATTCATTAGATCAGATAGTTTCCCCCTCACCTCCGATCAGTCAGGACTGCTTCCTACAGTAGCACCATTTCCAAATGTATTTTCTACTCCAGTTATAAGCATAAGAATGGAAGGCGTTCCATACTGGGACAGGCTAGCAGTCCATCCAGTGCAGCACCCTGTCTCCGACCACGGCCACAGTCAGTCACTTCGAAGAATTACACAATTTATTTATTTAGAATAATTTTATCCTGCCTCCTCCCGCTGGAGGCAGCTTGTGGGGCTCACAAACATCACAGTAAAAAATATTTAATATACAAAAAGCAAAAAAATCAATAACAAATACAACATATTATAAATTCAATGGTGACGAAAACAACACACAAAACCACCCCTCCCTAACCCTTCACCCTCCCGCCCTCACCCATCTTCCTCACCAAAAGCCAGGCGCTCCCCGATGACCGCAGGGGTTGGTCCAGGGACCAGGGAGTGAGTCGGTCCCACAGATATGTAGGGCCTAGGCCGTATAGGGCTTTACAGGTAAGTGCCAATCAACACCTTGAATTGGGCCTGGAAGACTATAGGTAGCCAGTGTAGAGAACGCAGCACCTGTGTTATGTGCTCGCGTCGGCCTGTCCCCGTGAGGAGACGGGCCGGGACCACCGCTTTTTGCACCAGTTGCAGTCTCTGAGCCATCACCACGGGTAACCCCACGTAGAGCATGTTGCAATAGTCCAGTCTTGAGGTGATGAAAGCATGGATGATGGTAGCCAGGTTGGAGTCTGAGATATAGGACTGAAGCTGCCTCACCAGATGTAATTGGCAAAACGCACTCCTCACCACAGTCTCCACCTGGACATCCAGGCAGAGCCTGGAATCGAGGAGCACTCCCAGATTACGAGCCTGAGGGACCAATGGGGACACAGCCCATCAATGATGGGGGCCTCCACTCCCTTGCCCCTCCCCCATCACCACCTCCGTTTTGTCAGGATTCAGCTTCAGGCAGCTCACCCTCATCCAGTCCCCCACAGCCACCAGATACTGAGTAAGCGCGGAGATTTCCGCGCCTGGGTCAAATGAAAATGAGAGGTAGAGTTGGGCGTCATCAACGTATCGATGACACCAAACATCAAACCTTCTCATGACTTCACCCAGCGGCTGCATATACACATTGAACAGGAGAGGGGACAAAATAGAACCTTGCGGGACTCTATATGGGAGGTCCAAGGGCAACGAAAAACAGTCCCCCAGCACCACTCATTGAGTCCTCCCAGCCAGGAAGGAACGGAATCATTCAAGAACAGTCCCACATACCCCAGCAGGTGGTCATAATGGCGTGATCCATTCTCTATTTATTCACACACTTCCCAAGTTACCTTAAGCAAAATGCACGCTCTAAGTCAATTCCCCATCTGCCAAATCGGGATAATCGTTTCTTTATCCCAGTCTTTTTTCTTGTCCCTTTATAAAATCACAGAGATGGAAGAGACCATAAGAACATAAGTAATGCCATACTGGATCCGACCAATGGTCCATCGAGCCCAGCACCCTGTCTCCGACAATGGCCAATCTCAGTAACTTGCAAAAAGTACCCAACAGGTCCTAGGGGGCAATCCCATTCCCTCTTATTCACTCCCAGCCCCATGAGAATCAATCCTGCTTGGTGCAGAATTTGCCAAAACTAGATCATCCCAGACACAGGCTCCTCCAGCCTCTTCTTCAAAACCTACAGTGATGGAGAATTGACAACTTCCCTGGGGGCCCGTTCCATTATCTGACTGCCCTTACAGTCCGGAATTTTTGCCTGAGGTTCAATGTACATCTCCCTTTCGGCAGCTTGTTCCCATTGCCTCTTGTCCAGAGCTGAAACCAAAATGGCCATTCCTGATTTATTTATTTTTAAAATTTTAACCCACTCCGTCCTGTGCAATATTGGGGCAGCATACAACAATTGTAATAAAAACACTAAACATATTATTAAAACCATAAACTACTAAAAATGGCAGAAATCAAAATCAAAACCCACCGCCCTACCCACCCACCTGTCTCTCTTCCCAAAGGCCTGGTGGAACAGCCAGGTCTTGCATTGTCTCTGGAAGGAGGGGCGTTCCAGGGCCAGGCAGGGCTCCGTTGGGAGTCAGCCTAGGTGCGGCCACCGAGAACGCCCTCTCCATCGTTGCCACCTAGGAAACCTGGGGGACTTCAAGTCGGGCATCCCCGGCCAACCGCAAGGGTTATACCATGGCCCGGGGCATGAGGCGGTCCCGCAGGTAGGCGGGGCCCATACCGTTTAGGGCTTTAAAAGGTCATTACCAACACCTTGAATCGAGCCCGGAAGACAATAGGCAGCCAGTGCAGAGAACAGAGCGTTGGTGAAATGTGCTTGCAACGACCCGTCCTCGTTAGAAGATGGGCCGTCGCATTCTGCACCAGCTGCAGTCTCCGGATTGTCACCAGGGGTAGCCCCACGTAGGAGTGCTTTACAGTAATCAACAGGATTTTTTGCCCTTCCAGGAAGCTTGCCAAACATTCGCCCAATTTTCTACACTCAGGATTCTTTTGGCCTATTTGTCATGTTCTGTATTTCCATCAGCAAATTTCCGACACTTACAGTTGATAAAAATGCCAAACAAAAATAAGAGCAGAAACTGTGCCACGTCGGGTCAGACCAATAGTCTATCAAGTCCAGGATCCTGTCTCTAACGGTGGCCGCCCTTTGGAAAAAATACCCACTACCTCATCATGGAGCAATTCAAATTCAAACGACTGAGTTAGTTTCTCACATCAACAGGAAAGTGGTGAATCATTGTTTTTGACCAAAAAATGAGTTTGCCATGAAAATTCATTTCAGCACTACACTTGTCCTGCTTTCCATAACAAGAGAGAACAATGGTTCTCAATCTTCATTGCTACCTCCACGTAGACTTCCTTTCTCCAAGTTGAACATACCCAACATTCTTCAGTCTCCTTGTAGGATGTTGTGCTCCAAACTCTTTATCATTATTTATGGGTAAACCAATCCTCAAAGCACTCTAGCTGGATCAAGTTCCATTGAAGTGCACCAGCAAACACGTATGCAGTCATCCATCCATTGAACTCAATGACTTGGCTCAAGTTGACTTTAACGTTGGAGTATTGCACACAGATTGTACACTTTAAGTCTGGGAGCAATTACCACCAGGAGGTTCTGGTCTTTTTTTGGCCACAAGGAGTACAGCCACACAAGACATTGCTGCGATTTGGGCACGCTTACCCCAATTTGGACAGCGTTGCCATGCGATGCAGCGGCTCGTGTGCCTGGTGGCCGCCAGATGCTCACCCTCATCCTGGAGCAGGCTGCTACACCCTGCATCCTCCAAAATAGGCTGGAGTACTCTTACCCAAAGTGGGTTAAGGCTGCCCAAATTGCAGTACCGCACCACTGCTCATGGGCCCGGTCCCCGTCTACTCCAGGGCAAGGTGCACCACAGGGCTTTGAGCGGCGGGCACGGTCGCCGTTCCCACAGCCACATCACAGCCAGGGGCAGCATAGTGAGCAGGCCGGGGGGGGGGACAGTGGGCGAAGCAGGGCTGGACGCCCACGTGCGTGACCCACTCCTCGGCCCACACCAGGGCATGGCGAGACAGCCGACGGTGGCCCACATGCCTGGTTTCCCCACAGGGGGGTGGACCTCCTGCCCGGCTCTCTGCACTAGCACCAAAGTGTGGTGGCTGTAATCACCCGCTCTGGGGCACACGGGAGATCAGTCCCACCCGCTCATCTTGCTGCACCCAAGGGAATGTTGTAATACAAGTCAATAGTTCAAAAGAAACCAGAATCATAGAACCTTAGAACTGAAAGGCCTCGAGGGTCATCTAGTCCAACCTCTACTTAGATGCAGGATGACAACAGCTACAACATCCCCAACAAGTACCTGTCCAGTCTCTTTTTGAAAGCCTCCAGCAATGGAGAGCCTACAACCTTCCTAAACAGCTTCTTCCATTGCTAAGCCATTGGCGGCAGCCTTTTAGGTATTTTGTCCGTGTCCCCTATGCCTTATTTGAATCTACTCAGATACAGTACCACGTAGTCGCTTCTTGCAAGCAAGATTAAGTTGTTTGGAGTCATCCCTTTTGGATGGCCATTTTAGAAAAGTCCCTGTGGAAAATTTACTTTGTTCGTGTCCATTAAAAGAAGTAGAAATGGTTGCTCGTATCCTTTTGGAGCATCCGCTGTATTTAAGCGCCCGAGCCAGTTTAATAGCTCGGATTATAGACCACTTCAGTGGGAGTAGTAAGAATGAAAAAATAAAAATCCTGTTACTGGATAAGACAGAAGACATCACTCTAGGGCGGTTACTAAGTTTCTGACTATAGTTAATAAAACCAGGAAGTGACGAAACCCTGTAGGAAATTGTTGTTATAAAAGCCCTCTTCCTTTATTACCTGCTATGTATATATCTGTGGTGGTTTGGGTCTGTGTTTTTGTTTTGTTTTTTGTTTCTGTGTCTGCAATAGCCTATTGGCCCCGCAATAAAGTTTAAAGTAAGTAAGTAGGTATTTTGAAGACCACTATTGTGTCTCCCCTTAGGGCATTTATAGACGATCCCGCTCACAAGCGGGATCGTTCAGTTGCGGGATCGGGCACCCGCCTTCCTCTTTACGCCGTGTCTGATGCTCAGAAGAGCATCAGACATGGCGCCCAAAGAACCAGGAAGTGCGGCGTGAAGCCGGCACAGCGGCGATCCACCTTTAAAGGGGCAGGATCGCCGGCCGGCTTCACGCGGCACTGATCCGGCGTTAAAGCGCGCCGGTGGATTAGACGAGCGGCAACAATGGCGGCTGATAAAGGGATCAGCTGCCATTTCCGCCTCGTCTATAAACACCCTTAGTTATCTCTTTTAAGGGCTAAACTTAATAGTTCCTTCAACCTTTCCTCATAAGACTTGGTTTCCAGAGCCATTATCTTTGCTGCCCTCCTGTGAACACACTTCAATTTGTCAATGTCCCTCTTAAAATGAGGTGCCCCTAACTGAACACAATACTCGGGCCCCAACTATTTTATTTATTTTTCAGATTTTTTTATGCCGCCCTTCCCACAAGACTCAGGGGGCTCACAATCCATAAAAAGTAAAAATGATCACACAATAAAGATCTCCCCCACCCCCACAACCCTACCGCAAAACCCAACCAACCCCATTTACCGCTGCCTGCCAAATGCTCTTTCAAACTAAAAAACAAACACACTTGCCCAGGTTCGGGTGAAGGGAGTTCTACAAAACGGAGACTTGGCGGCAAATAGAATGGAATTACTACTTCTGCTGACTTGGAAACAATGGGTGTTTTCAGACGTGACGGCGCGGCTTCACCTCGTCCCGAAAACAACCCAGAGATTCCTTGCCGGGATCACCCAGGCACGGCAAACAGACGTGCCGGGGATCCCGGTGGGGAATCAGGGAGGGGGCGCGCGGCGCAATGTGCGGCCACACGGCCCCCCACCCCTCCACGCTCCCTCGCCGCCCGCCCTCTGGGGAGATGGACGGGCGGCAAGACCAATGCCGCCGCAGCGTCGGGCCGGCTTAACCACGGCCCGGAATCCCGGGCCGTGATCGCCGGCCAGATGTTACTTTTTTTGGTTCTGGCCGGGAATCACTTTCATCATGCTTCTGGGGATTTTCGCGTCGGGAGCCGCGGCAGCGTGGTTGAAATTGACCCCATGTGGGCATTCAGTGTGGTGAACATCTGGTGGCCGCCGAACAGACGTGCAGGGCACAGTGACCACATGTAGGTATTCAGCGTGGTTCACTGTGATCTCGTAACGTCTGAAAACACCCAATGCTTCCCGGCCCGATTCAAAGTGTTGGTCTTGGCCTATAAAGCCCTAAACAGCCTGGGCCTCGCCTATCTGCAAGATCACCTCACACCCCAGGTTGTGGATTGGCCCCTGCGGTCATCCGGGGGTGCCCTGCTCANGGGGGAGATGGGTAATTGGGGGGGGGGGGATTGGGGGGGGGATGTGATTTTTTCCTCCTTTTTATGTTGTTTTAATTGATTTTTTTAGTACTTGTAAGCCGCCCCGAACTGTCTGTGGCAGGAGGGGCAGGGTAGAAAATGTTTTAAATAAATAAAAAGGTAGTCTAAAACTGCATTAGCCTTTTTTTTCAGCCACGTCATATTGTCGGCTCATGTTAAGTTTCTGAAGACAGGGCTACCAGCCTGCTCGTCACCTTTGTCCTACCTTGGCTTTGCAACATAATGAAGGGTGGGAAACAAATTACTCCAAGCTTCCCAGCTAGATTGTGACCAATAACTATGTGCGGGGGCTAAATTGGTCTGTCCTTGTCCAACAGAACCACCATGCCACAAAGGTCAAAAGAACAAGGTTTCTAGTTGAGCAGCAACAGGACACACCGAACGGTCGAAATTACTCCAGTACAGAGTGGCTTCAGATGCTGCCAGAAAAGAGAATTATGTTTCCTAACGGCAGGGATTGCCTCAGTACAGAGTAGCTTTAGATGAAATCAGAAGATGGAATTAAATTCCTATAAGCCTGACCTCCGGCATAACAGACAACAGAATCCAACCTAGTAATTCCTGTACCAAACATCCAGACAAACTAACCCGTAGATCTTTCTGAAAGACACACACCTCGGTTCAAAGAATTTAGTGAGAGAGACTCCACCAAGTCCTTGGCCAGGTTTGGCTCAATGGATCTCCACCCAAATTTCTTCACTTTTGAAGAGTTTACCACTTTGAAGCTCTGCTTATTCATTTTGGTATGGGAGATTAAGTTCTTCCTGGCTCTAGAATGACTGATGGAAAGAGGGGGGGGGAGGGGGGTGCTGCCATGTTAGTCTCAAATATAAGAGGTGGAGACAAAGCAGTTTAGATGATCTCTTATTGGACCAACTTCTGTGGGGGAGAATATGCAAACTTTGGGGCCTCAGGCAGCCCAAAGTTCATAACAGGGTGTCTTTACAGTTTGTAAAGAGGCTGGAAGAGGCTCCTGGGTATAACGGAACAATTCAGCCTCGGTTTTAATCTAGACAAGGACACGCATTAGAAACACTTTTTAGACTATTAATATGGATGAATTGACTGAAAGCATGTAAATGAATTGGTCATTACTTCCGCTGCTGGCGATGTCATAATCAACATCGTTTCAAGAAGCTCGACAAGGGTGTTGGCTATCAGCTGGCCTAGAGACTTATAGAATCATAGAGTTGGAAGAGCCCATTATTTCTACTCTTGCCTTCAGAGGCAAGAGAGAACAAGTCTTTGCCATCCTCTCTCTGACAGCCCTACAGGTAGTGGAAGACGGCTATTGTGTTTCCCCTTAGTTTTCTCTTCTCTAGGCTAAACATACCCAGTTCCTTCAACCTTTCCTCGTAGGTCTTGGTTCCAGACCCCTGACCATCTTTGTCACCCTCCTCTGAACCCTTTTCAGTTTTTTGATGTCCTTCTTAAAGTGCAGTGTCCTTGGACTTGTCCACACCCAGGTTGACCTACTGTTAGTAATATGCTTGCCTCAGCCTTGGCTTAAGTGTATAGAATTACTCAATAGCTAGAAAGAACAGCTAACCATATTAGGAAATCAGACGTGTACTGGGCAAGGACACAGAGGACAGGGTTCAAGGCAAGTCAATGGAATGGATAGAATCCAGAAACAAATGAAGATGATACAGACTAAACTAGGAGAAAAATCACCTAAAACTCTGCCGGGGACGTCCCAGAATTTATTTATTTATTTTACAGATTTTTTTTTTACCCTGCCTCTCCTGCTAAAAGCAGCTCGAGGCGGCCAACAACAAAAAGCACAAAATATAATTACAAAATATATTAAACAACAAAACTATAAAAACCAACGGAGAGGGCGTGATGTCATAAAAACAAACCCCAAACCCTAACCCACCCTCACCCAAGCCCCCTCACCAAAAGCCTAGCGGGTCAGGTCTTGCATTTGCATCGGGCCTCTACTGGAAGGGAGTTCGACAGCCTACGTGTGGCCATCGAGTACGCCCTCTCCGGAGTCGCCCGCCGGGATACCCAGGGGACC
>QEPC01005600.1:450064-468023 GCA_003113815.1 Sphenodon punctatus | reverse complement strand
TGCTCCCGGCGACCCGTCCCCGTAAGAAGACGAGCCGCCGCATTCTGCACCAGCTGCAGCCTCCGGGCCAAGAACAAGGGAAGCCCCACGTAGAGCGCGTTGCAGTAGTCATAACCCAACCCCAACCACCTCATTGAATCCACCCCTATGCCCGCCCGCCAAATGCCTTTTCAAGCAAAATAGCCTTACACCGCCTTCTGCCAGTGCCATTTTGGGAAAGGTCTGTGCATGCGGGGGAACAGCCCTGGCGGCCATTTTGTGGTATGCACTGTGATTTTTTTTAAAATGATTTTCGCCTCCTCCTTGCGTCCCCCGTCCCCCTGCAGAGACGTGGAGCAGCAAGAGACCCCGTGATTGGAGCGTCCATGACGGGCAGGGGGGAGGGGAGGAGGAGGATGAGAGGGCTGTAAAAAGACCTCTTTTTTCCAGTGCAGGAGGAGGGAGGGCTGTCTTGAGACTTGCTGTTCTCGGCGAGAATCCAGGCAGTTCCTTGGCTCATTCTCATTTGCGAGGATGAGCCCCAAACCCAGAGAAATGCAAGAATCCGAGAACTGAGTTTCCGCCCTACCTTGAGCTCACAAAGATCCCCAGCAGAGGATCATGACTCCACCCAGCCATGGCCTCCCAGGTGCCTAGATGTCTCTCATCACCCATGTTCTTGTTTTCCCCTTCCTCCTTGCCCCATGATCTACCTGGGTTTTGCCCATGGGGTTTGGGAACCCCAAGGTTTTCCCATGTCCTCTGTGTCCCACAGATCCCCCCCCCCCCCAGCAGAGATCTCCTTTCAGAACACTAGAGCACGCACGTAGCGTGTCACTCTTGCAGAACAGGAAACTGCCGGCGGAAAGGCAAAACATCTCCACTTACCAAATGGATCTTCAGCCAGACGGGAGGCATCGATCGGTGCTCCTCTGGCAAAGGCAGCTTGGATTTCCCAGCTCTCTGCCAGCTTGCTGGCACTTTGCCTACCGGGTGGCAGAATCCCAACACGGTCTTCTCAGATGCACAAGCCACCCTTGTGGGCGCACGTCAGCAATTCTCTAACGACGTCTGGATCCCTGAAACGTGTCCCTCGAACCTCTATCTTGTCCTTCTCTCCCAATGACACGAATACGCAGAGTGCAGACACACACACAGGCCGGACAGAGAAGACAGGCAGACACACTATCACCAGTGGGGAAGTGGGACTCATTAATTTTCCCACCCAGCTCTAATTCCATTGGAACAAGGTGGTTCATTTGGTCTGAATTCCAATCTGATTGGAATGGGGAAAAATTGCTTTTTGTTCATGAGCAAATTATTAATTATTATTATTATATGCATTTATATAGCGCCAGCGATGTACCTGGTGCTTTACAAAAAATAAGATAGGCACAGTCCCTGCCCAGGAGCTTACAATCTAAAGACTGTGGGAGGGGAGACAGGGAAGGGGGAACAGAGGGAGAGACAAGGGATGCGACATTCATGAGGATGGGAGAACTCAGGTCCACATTCTTGGCTTGGTTACAGAGAATTGGGAGTTTGCAGAGAACAGGTGGGGGATAATCCTGGGTGGGGATGGTTAGCAGGAGTTGGGAAGGGCGTGTGCAAAATGTCCACTGCTGTACAACAAGATAGCGTCTGCCGCGCCGGAGCTTGAACAAGGAAATTGGCGCCGCATGGCGGAAGCCATCTTGCTTTTCCGCAGGCACAGAACAGTGGCTGCCATTTGCACAGGCGCAAAATGGTCCTGTCGGAATTTCAGCAAGCCGGGCTCCGATTTCACAGAACTCCTCCACAAAAATCAGCCCCGCCTAGCTCTCTCTCTCTGCCCCAGGGCCCTGGAACTCTCACGCGATGGCCGTACCCCCCTAGGGAGTCAGGACATTGCAATAGTCCCATCTTGGCTCCCAGGAGCAGCAGGACTCGGCCTCTCAAAGCATGACCGTCCCTCCTATGGCAGGACATCTAGTCCCCTTATCTATAAGGGGTGGAGCCATGTCGGAAAAGGGATACGGCTACGCCGTCCCCGGCCCCACATGGCCACACCCCCTACGGAGCATTGTAGATCATGACCACTCCATGAGGGAGGCCCCATCCAACCCACATCAAAGGAGTTCAGACAGATAGAGCAGCCAACCTAGTCGGGTCGTACTGACAGGGCCATTCAGATCCTGTTGGGTTCTGGCTGAGTCACAGGCTTCTCGGCAAGAACCAGAGAGTTAAGGGAGTGGGTACGGGGGCTGGGTTGGGTTGGGTTAGGGAGGGTTTGGGTATGGGTTATTTTAATCTGGGGTTTTTAGGTTGTTTTAAATTGTATTTTAGTTATGTGTTTTAAAACATTAGCCGCCCCGAGATGCTTGTAGCAGGAGGGGGCAGCATATAAATGTAATAGTAATAATAATTAATTAATTTCATAACGGCTGTTAATAACTGAAATTCCGTAGCTAGTTGGTAACCGCGTACCGCGGCAGTTAACTGATTAACCAGAAAACCGACTAATACTGCTGCGCCGTTACCACATAACCGATCTATTGTTTTCCTGCAGTCCATCACTGCTGGTTTAAATCCAGATGAACAGTAAAGCTGTATCCCGCAGACTTCAACCAGGTATCCAATGGGAATCCGAGGGAGTTAACAAATGTGACGGTGGTCCCTCTTAGGTCCGCTTGGACCTGCTTTGGCTCGTGGGCCACCATCACGTTTGTTGGGCGCCAACCAGAGGTTTGTCCCGAAGTTTTCCCGGGCGTGTTGGTGGCTCGCCCAGGTTGTGATCCCAGAGACTTCCGGGATCCTAGCTGCCAACACACCCGGGAAACGGTCCACCCGATTGGGTCAATGCAGGCTATCACGTGTGGTAGGTAGCCCGCTGTTCCTGGCTCGGTCCAGAGAGTGGCCACCATGACCAACTGCCATGGCTGCCTCTCATGGGGGCAAGCTGGGCCAATGGGCACAGTGCAGGGGTTAGGACAGTGGCCGCACATTTGTGTGGCTCCCCAACTCCCACCCAGCCACGTAAACGTTTGTTCTGTGGCTGGACCCAATCTTGACCGGGTTCCCAGTGGCTTCCCGGTTCGGAGCGGCTTGTGACACTGGCGCTTTGCTGTCACATGTGTTTTCACTTGAAACCAGAGTCAAGGGTAGCAGCCGGCAATCAGGGAAAGGATTATGGGCAAGCGGAATTATCCGGGAACCAGAGAGTGGATAAAACCAGCACAAGACGGTAATGCGGCACATCGGTTAACTAGTTAAACCGTCAAATAAGAAACAGATAGCACTCGATAGTCAACTGATGTTGTTGGGGTTCAGTTACTGTAAATTTGATGGTTATCGGCTACTGCATGGTTAACAATTCCATTCCTAGTTAGGACAATGATGTAGGGCTCTAGGACCGGCTGCTCCCCAGAGATCCCACAGGTGCAGACCTTCCCTTTCACTCACTCCCCCAATTTCATCCCACTGCTGCTCCCATAACCCCTTGTGACAAATGGCCGGGGAGCTTTCCAAGACAGCCCTGCTTTGCCCACAACTGCTGCTGTCAATGGCTGCTGCCATTTTGGGGAATCCCCTCCAGCTCAGCCAGATGATCAAAGCGAACGGATTGGCAGCTGCTTCCCTTCGTGCAGAACCCCCGTCCGACAGCATCCCCCGGTGCAGCGGATCACAGCGCTGTGTTGTGGAAAGGATGCCCTTTTCAGGGGCGGATCCTCCCTTGGGTTGTAGGGGAAGTGCCCCCCCAATACCCCTGAAACTGCCCCATTGCCCCTTGGGCCTGATTCTGCCTGCCCAGCCTCCCCCTTTTAAAACTGAAAAGCTGGGGCAGTGTGCAGCCGACAGGATGGAAGAGCTTGGCTTGGAAAACAGAGACCTGGGGTCATTCCTACCGGAGACGCCGCAGAGAAGGGTCTTCAGGGCCTGGAGAAGGAGCCGTAGGATGCAGCCTGCAGGTCTCTCTGTTCAGTTTACTGAAGAGAAGGGCTGAGAGGAGACTTGATCACAGGGAAGAGAAGGCTGATCATAGCAGGCTCCTCCGTTTCATGGACAAAGGCAACACAAAAGCGGAGAGTTGTGAGTGGAAGCACATCCCCCCCGCGCGATAAAGCACAGATTGCTAGTGGGGGTGGGTGGATAATAACCCAGGAGTGGCTTGTTTGCAAGAAGTCAGGGCCGGGAGGGGTGTCATCACAGCTGCTTGGAGTCTATAAGCCGAGACAGCGTATCTTTAGGAGAGGTCTTTGAATTTATCCCAGGAGCAGGGAACCTTTCCTCTCATGCCTAGATCAGGAAAGGGTAGCGCATTTTACACCCACGGGTAATAGCGAGGGCTGAAAGTTCGTTTTGTTTTCGTTTTCGTTCTCATCAAGAATCCCGTTTCTCAATTCGTGTTGGGGAACCGAGAACAATCTAAGAACCAGCAAGTGTCTCGCTGCATTTTGGAAAATGCTGAAAAGGCTTCCATGGCTGTTCCCTGGGCTGGTCCAGATCCTCCCCCTGCACCCCTCCCTGGGGTCCCAGCAAGGTACGCTGAACTTCAGGCTGGGCACCCCCCACCCCCAGAAGTACACACAAGTAAGGTGTGGAATTTGTTGCCAGATGTGGTCAAGGCCAGTACTATAGCGGAGTTTAAGAAAGGGTTGGAAAGGTTTCTGGAGGGTAGGTCCATCAACAGCTATTAGCTGGGTAGGTTGGGGATTGTAACTTCTTCCTGTTGGGAGTGAATAGCAGGGAACAAATCGCCCCATGCTGACCTGTTGGGTACGTCCTCCAAGCGATTGAGATTGACCACTGTTGGAGACAGGATACTGGGCTCAATGGATCATTGAGGCACTTCTTATGAGGAGGGGGGATCCTGAAGGGTGAGAGAGTAAGAAGAGGCATAAAGGAGCAATTTATGGGGGGGAGGAGTTGGGGAAATCCTAGCAGAAGAGGTAAGTGTAGCCGGGGGGGGAGTCATCCCAGGACCGCACGGGGGTGCTGGCGTATCTTTGGGGAATTAGCAAACCCCTCTGCTACGCCTATTCAGTCCTCAACCAGGCTGTGTCTCACCCTCAAATAGAGGGGGGTGCACTCTGTGGGGTTCCCCTGTAGGGGCCCCACCCATAGCATCCTACCACCTGTCACAGCCAAGGCCTACACCACTATATGTGCACACCATGGGTGTTTTTAGACACACATTTCTCCTGGATGTTTGCTGTAACAACATCCAGAACTTTCTGTGTGTCTAAATCACTCACCCAGATCGTAAACATCCGGATCTTTGAACTGCTGCGCGAAACTTCTCCCAGAACTTTGGTGTGTAAAAGGTGCTCCCTGCTAAACTGCTTTGCTCCAGGCAGCTGTGGTCACTTGGTTTCCATGGCAACCCCTCACATCTACAGCTGCGGCTACTTTAGGCTGCCTCAGGGCAGTGTGTGTGTGAAGAATGCCCCCAGGAACTGCCTCAGGGCAGTGTTTGTGTGAAGAATGCATCCGGAACTTACTTGTGGACTTGTAAACCCAGAAAATTGAAACATCCGGAACTTTAACATGTGTGTAAAAATGCCCATTGTCTATATCAAGGGCTTGACCCCAAAAGTCCTTCTTCTAGGCATGGGCCTTCTGCTCTAAGCAGGCCCTTTACCAAGATTCCTGTTCAGGAGTACAGAGCTCACAGCCCTAGCTCCTGCACCAACACTGCCCCCCTCTCAACTGAGCCTATACTAGGCCCTTTGTAGGCCCCGAGCATGCTCAGTTCACCTGGTCCCCACTGAGCATGTCTTTGTACTTGGAACTCAGAGAAGATTACAGAGCTCTACTGAGCATGCCCCAGCACTTGGAGCTCTCGACGGCTCTGAAGCCTCCGCTGGGCATGCTCCCTGGCTCTAGCTTGGCTATTCCTTTACACGCTAGTGTCCAACCCAGGCTGCCTTTGCCAGGGGCTGGCTTCCCCAGACTCACACATGCGCATGGCCTCCTTTCTCTGCTGGCCAGTTGCTATTTGAGTCCGATTCATTCTTGCCAAAGCCAGCTCTGCAGCCCTCTTTCCGCTCCAGCTTGGCAAGAGCCCCCACCCCCAGCTCAGGAGGGATAATGAGTTGGTCAGAGAATACCTAGCGACACTAAACGAGTTCAAGCCTTCAGAGCAGGATGAGTTACATTCTAGGGGACTGAAGGAACTTGTAGATGTACTCTCAGAACCTTCGACTATTATCTTTGAGAACTCTTGGAGAACGGATGAGGTGCCAGGAGACTCGAGACGGGCAACTGTCATCCCTATCTACAAAAAGGGAACAAAGGAGGATCCGAGAAACTGTAGACCTGTCAGCCTGACATAGATACCTGGAAAGATACTAGAACAGATGATAAAACAAGAAACAGCCAGTCTGTAAGCATCTAGAAAGTGGAGTGATAGATGTGTATAAGAGACAGACCTGGTACTGTTCAACATCTTTATAAACGACTTGGATGAGGGAGTAGAGGGAATGCTTATTAAATCTGCAGAGGACACAAAACTGGGAGGTGTGGCTGTCTCTTATACACATCTAGATGTGTATAAGAGACAGGTCGCAGGGCTCTGTCCTGGGTCTGGTACTACTGTTCAACATCTTTATAAACGACTTGGATGAGGGAGTAAAGGGAATGCTTATTAAATCTGCAGAGGACACAAAACTGGGAGGGCTAGCTAACACCTTAGAAGGCAGACATAACATTCAGAACTATCTTGATAGGTTGGAAAACTGGACTGAAACAAAATTAAGTTCAAAAGAGATAAATGTCAAGGTTTGCATTTAGGGAAGAAAAATCAAATGTACAAATACAGAATGGGGGATACCTGGTTTGGCAGCAGCACATGGAAAAAGGTGGTGGGGATTGTACTCAGTCACATACTGAACACAAGCCAGCAGTGTGATGCAGCCACAAAAAAGGCTAATGAAATTTTAGGCTGCATTAACAGAAGCATCGTTTCTAAGTCACGAGAAGTAATAGTTCCACTCTATTCTAGGCTGGTCAGACCTCATCTGGAGTGCTGTCTCCAGCTATGGGCACCCCAATTTAAGAAGGACATCGACAAACTGGAACGGGTTCAGAGGAGGGTGACAAAGCGGGTCAGGGGTCTGGCATCCAAGTCCTGTGAGGAAAGGTTGAAGGAGCTGGGTTTGTTTAGCCTGGACAAGAGAAGACTAAGGGGAGATATGAGAGCCGTCTTCCACTACCCGAAGGGCCGTCACAGAGAGGGTGGCAAAGACTTGTTCTCTCTCGCCCCCGAAGGCAAGGCTAGAAACAATGGGCTCAAATTGCAAGAAAGCAGATTTTGATTAAACGTTAGGAAGAATTTCCTAATGGTAAGAGCTGCCCGACAGTGGGACAGACACTGCCTAGGGCGGGGGGCTCTCCTTCGCTGGAGGTTTTCAGACAGAGGCTTGGACGGCCCATCTGCCGAGGATGTTGTCGCTGTGGATTTCCTGCACTGAGCAGGGGGTTGGACTAGATGGCCTCTGAGGTAACCTTCCAACTCTATGATTCTACGCTGTCTGAAATAACAGGGGATGTAAACTAACAGCCCCGCCTCTGCTCCGCCCTGCCCCTGGGTGGCCCATCTGTTTAAAGGCGGGCCTCCAGATGTGCAGGTGCAGCAGAGGCAGAGAAGGCTGCTCTAGCCCTGCTGGCGGTGCTCCGAAACATCCCAGAGCACCGCCAGCGGACTAGGCCGCCCAAACCCTGGGCACCGGGCTGGGGGGGCGGAGCTACGGTCCGTCTTCTTGGCGGATGGCCACCGCAGCACCATAGAGTTTCAGGTGGCGGCCTAGATCATCAGGGGATCCGCCTGCAAGTCCATGGTGTCGGGGAGGCGGCTCTGCGCAGGCGGACCTCGGGCTGTGGTCGGGTTACCATACCTCCCCTTTAAAAGAGGCATGTTGCAGGGCTGCGCAGCATGGCCCCATGTATTTTTCATAAGTGTCATCTTTTAAAGGGGAGGTAAAGCAAGCCAAGACTGCGGCAGCCGCCGGGTCTGTGTAAACGTGATCCAGAGCAGCGCTGGAGGGGGAGCAGTCCCAGGGCTCTCTGTTTACACCCAGGAAAATGGTGTTTGCCACAAAAAATCATTTCCGCTCCAGCTGCATCGTAGGCGCAAACAGAGGAATACAAGGGGCTCGAGTTATTGCGGGGAGGGGCACGCGCTCGCAATTGATGTCTGCAAGTAGGGATCAGCTTTGCACTTCTGTAACAAAAAGCCTGGCGCAGCGTTGGGGGCTGCCCAGCTGGGGGAACTAGAATGGGGGCGACAGGGGGAGATATTAGCCCCAGGGGTGAGGTTCTGAGAGTTTCATTGAGAAACCTTCCTCCCTCCGAGCCAACTCTCTTTCAACGTTAATCGTTCCAGGCAAGTGAAATTCAGTAGCTTTGGGACCGGGCCAGCTTGACTCCATTATCTGCTGAATCTGCATCCTCTCTGGAGGCAAGGGGGGGGAGAGGGGGAACGAGTTAGCTGATCTAGCTGCCTTGGAGCAAAAATTAACCTGCTAATGAAGCCGGTCTAATTACTTTCTGCCTGTTGTTACGGGATGCCTGGGGACCTAGAGTTTCCAGTGGGACTGGGGGATGGAGGCAACTAAATTGGATCGGAAACTCGTGCGTGCCCTCCTCTCGCCAAGCGCTCCGCGAATCTCAAAGCTCACTCCATGGATGGACACGTCACTCCAGAATTGACCTCTTTCTTCTACACGTTGCCTGAAGCAGAGAATCCTTGAACTAGAAGGGATTCCAAGGGTCACAGACTCCTTCGTAGTGCAGGATGGATCGGCCATTCACTAAATCAGCCCAGACATCTGGCCACCCAGACTCTTCTTGAAAGCCTCCAATGATGGAGAATTTCCAGCCGCGCTAGCGAGTCAGTTCCACTGCCTGACTGGCCTTACCGCCAGGAGTTTTCCAAATCTGCCTTCCTTCAGCTTGACCTCATTCATTACCTCTTGTCTGGCCCTCCCTAGCAAGGGAGAAGAATGATTCCGCTTCTTTTTTATGGCTGCCTTTCAGATATTAGTAGACAGTTATCAGATTGCCCTCAGTCTTCTCTTCTCCAAGCTAAACATAACCAGATCCTTCAACCTCTCCTCATAGGATTTGCGTTCCAAACCCTTGAGCGTCTTCGTTGCCCACCAGGTTTTCAATGGGTGCTTTACAGACCCAGGGATGGTCACCCCTGGGTCTTTCTCTGGTGGCAGAGGGTTTAAACGGTGCCCATCGCTACCACACACCGCAGTCCGCCAACACACACTCTCCCTCCCCCTTGCCATAGAGCCGCGGGCTGATTGGCAGCCGCTCTAGGCTGCTTCCCGCAGCTCTATGGCCGTCGCCAGGGCAACCTGCAGCCAGGAGCAGAGGCGCGACAGGCGACCTGCCTGTAGCTGGATTGCCCAGATTAGGCCCCTCCGGATGGGTGGCCACCTGCCCATCTGCTCTGCACCCGTCACCTGCCTGTCCTTCAGCCCCTATTCCTGGTGCTGTCCCGGTGAATGTAGAACCCGCCATGAGGGCAAATGCTAGCTGATGCGGGCAAATGTGTGCCCACATGGCCGCCTCCCATCTGTTTGGGGTGCGCAGACTCCGCGTGAATGCAGGTCCCGCAGGACTATAGTGTCCTGGGCAGAGCGCCTAGAGAAGTCTGGGAAGCTACTGTGTCTCGGTGGTGGAAGGGGAGGGCAGAGCGCGGTGGGGAGAAACGCCTGCCCGTGCAGTGGAATCTGCAAATGGCGGCTCCAGGTCTACGGAGCGACCCCAAACTCCAGCCGGCTAAACTCTCGTCTGTTAACACCCCATGTTTTCCCATCTCCAGTCACTCCTCATCCATGTCTTTCCAAAAAGAATTTTCAGTGGCTCTGAGATTACTTCAGCTAGTTCCTTTCCCACACCCTCGGCACATTTCATCAGGTTCTGCAGACTTGTATTCATTCACAGCATCTGGCACTCAGCAGCACTGCCGGAGACAGGATACTGGGACGGACGAACCATTCGTCCAACCGTTCTTTTAATCTCTCAGTCAGCCACTGTAACTGCTAGGCAACACCCCCCTTGAACAAGAGCCGCACAACTAATTCTCGATTGCAAGTCTTAAATTTTGTGGCAGGGATACAAGAGCCAACTGCTAACACAAATATGAAAGCAGATTAACCCAGCCTCTGATCGGAAGGAAAGACTGTTCCCCTGATCTGCGTGCTGGGACTTCAGAGACAGAACCTTTGTGCCAAAAGGAATGTTAAGGAGCCGAGGGCCGGTGGGCCCTGATTGCTTTTGTACGAAGCCCACTGGCGTGTCTCTGTTGATGAGGGAAAGGCTTCCTCTGGGTCCCTGTTGGCAAAGCCAAATGATTTCCCCTGAGCACCCCCTACAGTTAGCCCTCACTGCAAGTGACTGGAAAATATGAGCCAAGGCACGGATGGGATTGTAGCCAGAGCGTGCTCTGCCACGCTGAGCTGAGGAGTCCCTCTGCGTGTGACAACTTAATCAGGTTTGCTTGAAAGAAGGGGCGGGGGGCCCTCTGGTCTAGTGGGCTGGTTGAGGGGAGTCAGAACAATGTCTTTCTGCTTGACAGCTGTCAGTCACTTCATATAAAACATCCAGGGCAAGTGGAGGGGGATTGGGGGGGGAGAGAGAGAGAGAGAGAGAGAGAGACACACACACACACACACACACACAGAGCGAGTGTTTCCATGGAAGGAGAAATACCAGCCCAGGGAAAGCAACATTCCCTAGTGCTTAGAACAGGGAGGGCTAGGACTCAGGCAATCTGTACAGGGGCAAATTTATAGGAAAGCGAAGGCAGTGTGTGATTAGAACTCGGGCCTCGTGAGAATGTGCCGCTTGGGTTTTTTAGATCATCCCAATAACCACAATTAGGCAGGAGGAATGTAAGAAGAGACAGGTACCAACACACACACACAAAAGTTGGAGCCAAGTTAATTCCCTGTAACTAAGTGAACAGAGCCAGCCTTAGGATTTGCGGGGCCCAGGGCAAAGATAAAATACGGGGCCCCTGGGGGCAACCTCTGCCGTGCCCTGAAGGGGGCCATGTTTGGGGCCCCACTGAAAGGGAGGGGTGCCCCCGCAACCTGTCCTGGTGAAAATATAGGCCACTTTGGGGACCCCAGAAAGGGCGGGGCCTGGGGCAGCTGCCCCAGGTCACCCTGTGGTAAGGCCGGCCCTGTAAATGAAGCACGCGCACCTGCAATTTCTCAACTTCATGGCTGTATCTTAGTCTCCCCCTCCATTGTCTCGCTTAGATTGTAAGCCCCTTGGGGGCAGAGACCTGTCTTTAACTATTATTATTATTTATTATTATTATTAAACATTTATAAAGCGCCAGTAACAACCTGGCGCTGTACAGAACATACAATCAGCTGCGGTCCCTGCCTGTGGCTTACAATCTAAAAGACAAGGAGGGGGAGACAAGGAGAGGGGACAGCGGGAGAGACATGGGAGAAGACAAACAAACATTCAGGCGGATGCGAAGTCTCAGGTGCGTGTACTTGGCTTGGTTACAAGGTGGTCGGTAGCAGCAGTCAGCAGAGGAGGGCTGACAGTAAGAGCAAGGGGAAAGACTAGAGGGCATTGGGAAAGGCAGCATGGAAAAGGTGGGTCTTGAGGAGGGATTTGAAGGAGCGGAGGGAGGAGGCGAGGCGGATGTCGGCAGGGAGGGAGTTCCAGGCATGCGGGGCAGCGAGGGAGAAGGGACGAAGGCGGTTGGGCGAGCAGGAGAAGCGAGGGAGAGCGAGGGAGGGGACAGCGGAAGAGCGGAGAGCGCGCGCAGGAGCGCGTAGGGCGATTAGGTCCGAGAGGTAAGGGGGAGCTTGGTCATGGAGCGATTTGAACGTGAAAACCAGGAGTTTGAACAGGATACGTTCAGGAAGGGGGAGCCAGTGAAGGGAGAGGAGGAGAGGCGTCACATGGTCGAAGCGACGGGCAGAGTGAATGACCTTGGCGGCAGAGTTTTGGATCGCCACAAGGGGGGACAGGTGGGAGCGAGGGAGGCCAGCAAGGAGGAGGTTGCAGTAGTCGAGGCGAGAGATAACCATGGCATGAACAAGGATTTTGGCCGAGGAGACAGATAGAAAGGGGCGAATGCGGGCAATGTTGAGGAGAGCGAATCGGCAGGATTTGGCCACAGAGTCAATGTAAGGTTTAAAGGAGAGGTGCGTGTCAAAAATGAAGCCCAAGCTGCGGGCACGGAGAACAGGACGGATGGTGACCCCATCAATGCAGACGGTCAGGTCAGAGGGAGAGGAGGGGGATGGAGGAAAAATGAGGAGTTCAGTCTTGGCCATGTTCAGTTTGAGTTGGCGTCGGGACATCCAGGCGGAGATATCAGAGAGGCAGTCGACGAGGCGTGAGCGGACAGAGGAGGAGAGAGAGGGGGTAGAGAGATAGAGTTGGGTGTCATCAGCATAGAGATGGTATTGGAACCCGTGGGAGGCAATAATTTCACCAAGGGACCGGGTGTAGATAGAGAAGAGGAGAGGGCCAAGGACAGAACCTTGGGGAACCCCAACCGAGAGGGGAAGGGAGGGGGAGGTCGACTCGGGGAGGGAGACATTAAAGGAGCGGTCAGAGAGGTAGGAGGAGAACCAGTCAAAGACAGAGCCACGGAAGCCCAAAGAGTAAAGCGAGTCCAAGAGGAGCGAGTGGTCGACAGTGTCAAAGGCAGCAGAGAGGTCAAGGAGGACAAGAACGGAGTAGTGGCGCTTCGATTTAGCGACAAGTAGATCATTGTACAGTGATCTATTGTACAGTGTACAGACAACTATTGACTGTACAGTGCCAGGAACACAGCTGGCACTATATAAATTAATCAATAATAAATAAAATGGGTAGTGAATTGGATACCTGCAGGTATTACCTGAATTTTCAGGCAGCCCTGTGGTAAGGGCGAGTCTAAATTGGCATTTTCTTTTTTGAAAATGTGGAAATTTTCCCACAAACATTAGTCAGAATTCCGCCACAGGTTTAAGCTGCACAGAATTCTGTCTGCAAGGTGCCACCATTTTGCCCCTTTTGCACCGCGTGTCCACGAAATGGCAGCCCCCCAACAGGGCACTGCCATTTGGCACATGAACATAATGGGCAGCCATCAATCCGGTCGCTCTAGGGAAACACAGACCGGATTGTGTTCCAGTCCGGGTTTTACCAGAGCAATCGCAACAGCCAGATCGATTGAAAACTGAATCCAAGCAGGAATTTCATTATAGCCCCACCCTGCACAGTATTCCTAATTTGAAATGAGTACTCTTATACTTGTTTTAGGTTTTCATTTGGGACAAATCATGTGTGTGTGCACGCGTGTTCGTTGGGACAAATTGTGTGTGTTTGTGTTTGTGTGTGTTGTTCACTTTCATAAAGCTATCTGGCAGGAAGGAACTTCGACAGACAGAGGGTGGCATAAAACTGATGATGTCTGGCACAGCTGCCCCAAAGCAGAGCTCTTGAGCCACTCTAGAAGGACCCTTGGAAGGCAAATGGCGT
Source organism: Sphenodon punctatus (assembly GCA_003113815.1). NCBI lineage: Eukaryota > Metazoa > Chordata > Lepidosauria > Sphenodontia > Sphenodontidae > Sphenodon > Sphenodon punctatus. The sequence continues at coordinate 454,550 of QEPC01005600.1, read as the reverse complement.
GTCAGGGAGTGCTTTTGATGGGTATGCCTGTTTTTGCTAGTCCTCCTTTCACCTCTGCCACATGCACACAGACACGGCTGAGAGAACCAACATACTCTGATGTGGTGGACGGAGCAGACCCTCCCCAGCAGAGGCCTCGGCAGGAGAGAAAGTCAACATGGATTTAGGAAAGGGAAGTCATGCCTCACTAATCTATTGGAATTCTTTGAGGGTGTAAATAAGCATGTGGATAAGGGTGAGCCAGACAATATAGTGTATTTGGACTTTCAGAAGGTGTTTGATAAGAGACTCTTGAGGGAATTAAACAGTCAGGATAAAAGGCAGGGTCCTATTGTGGATTGGCAACTGGTTAAAAGATAGAAAGCAAAGAGCAGAACTAAATGGTCAGTTTTCACAGTGGAGAGAAGTAACAATTGCCCCAGGGATCTGTGCTAGGGCTGGTGTTGTTTAATGTATTCATTAAGGATATGGAAAAGGGAGTAAAGAGTGAAGCGATCAAATCTGCAGATGTCAAAAAAGTTATTCAAGGTAGTTAAAACCCAAGTGGACCGTGAAGAATTGCAGGAGGATCTTGCGAGGCAGGAGGATCTTGCGAGACTGGTGTCTGGGCAAGTGGGCATCGAGCCCGTTGTGGACGACACATTGAAATCCTCAGCTCAGTGCGTGGCAGCCATCGAAAAAAAACACACAGCATGGTAGGAATCATTTGAAAAAGGATAGAGAATGAAACATAAAATATCATAATGCCTCTATACAAATCAATGCTGTGACCGCAACTTGAATATCGTGTGCAGTTCTGGTCGCCCAGTCTCAAAAAAGACATAGTGGAACTAGAAAAGATGCAGAGAAGGGCAACAAAAATGATCAAGGGCTCCCGTATGAGGAGAGGCTGGGTAGATTGGGGCTCTTCAGCTTGGAGAAGAGACGTCAGCCGGGATAGGATAGAGGTTTATAAAATCATGAGTGGGGTGGAACTTGTAAACAGGGAACAGTTATTTACCCCCTCAGCTAGTATTAGAACTAGGGGACACTCCATGAAATTAACTGGCAGCAGATTTAAAACAAATAAGAGAAAGCATTTTTTCACTCCGCGCACAATTAACTTGTGGAATTTGCTGCCAGAGGAAGTGGCCAAGGCTGGCCGTGTAGCTAGTTTTAAAAAGTAGGGATGTGCGAACACCGGGGGGTTCGGGGTTCGGCCCGTTCAGGGTTTGGCCGAACCCGAAACCGTTCGGTTCGGCCTGTTTGGGCGGGGGGGCAGTTTCCCCTCCCCCCCTCCAAGCTGCGCGGGTTGAAGGGGCGCCGGGGAACACCTCCCCCCATCCTGCCCAGCCTCGTAAATTTTTTTTTTTAACCCCCACCTCACCCCAGGGATCTCCCTACCTTGTGGTGCTGGGGCTCCAACCTCGGGTCCGCCGGCGGCGGGTCCAGCCGCGGCGGCGCTCCGGAGTGCTTCAGGACGTTACTAGGCCTTCCAGGTCCTGAAGCACTCCGGAGCGCCACCACCACCGGACCCGCTGCTGCCGTTTTCATTTTTGTTTTCAAAACCCCCTTCGTTTTCTAGGGGTTGGGGGGTGTAAACAACGCTACTGGGATTTATTTATTTTCTGTTTCCCCCACCTGTTTTTTTAAAATAAAAATTGATTTTTAAAAAAATCACTGCACGTGTGTAAAATGCAAATGGGGCTCCAATCATTTGCGTAACGCATAGGAAAAGTGAACGATGCGCACCCCTATAAGACCGTCGGCTCCCGACCTTTGCTCCACAGGGGGCTGGCAAATCTCTCTCCAAGAATAGATACAGGCCATTAGAAAAGCAGCTCTCATCCCTATCGGTAGCAGCGTTATGGGGTAGCCTGCTCCTTGGAACCCAGATTGGTTATAGATGGAGACTGTCTGACAGGAGTTGCTGGCCTTTTGCACCTTCATCATTCGTTATTTACAGAGTGCCAGCAACGTGCCTGGGGCTGACGTGTAATTATGAGAGACAGACAGGTCCCTGCCCCCAAGGGGCTTACAATCTAGTATGGATATAGGGAGGGGATTTTGAATTTTAAAATTACTGCGTTTGGATCTTGGTTCAAAATAAAATGCTGACCTAGCTTTGCTCTGTGTTTGCCTCCTCCTAGTGCACGATGGGACAACATCACTCTTGGACCCTCTTGCTGGTCCTGTGGCTCTTTGTCCCCGTCCACTCAACCCAGAGTGGAGGGATGGAGTTGATGGAAGACACAGGTTCGGGGTTTATGATGGACAATGCAGAGCATTTGTCCAAGGATCCTAGGACTCTGCCCCTGAACACAAACCCTTGTAGCCTCCTATTTTACCTCCCAATCTCACAGAGGCTGTGCGGATCAAGCCCCCGGGAGATCCCACCTCCAGCCTCACAGGAGGAGATGGAGCATCTCAAGGACTTGTTGAGGGACACCAGCAGCATCTTGAGCAACCTCCAGAACACGGCAGGGCGGGAGGCTGGAGATACCAGGTACCAGGAGATTGTTTCGGAAATGCTGCCAGGGATCCGAGAGGCCAACCTGGAGTTCTACGAGATTCTCGACAAGGTCCTGCGGGAGCTTGAGGAGCACATGGACGGCGACGACCACCCCCATGTGGCTGACAAGAGAGGGAAGTAAGTTTTGTTTCACTAGGGAGGGGCAGGGATTTCGCTAGGTCTTCAGAGTAGGCACCAAGGAAAGGTGGGTGGGAAATATTTTACCAGGGCCCAGAAGTCCAAGGGCCTCATCATCAAAAAGGGGGGGGGGAAATCAGATTAAATTCTGGACACTGCAGTTATTTATATAAGCTCATCCCCTGAGATTTATCTAAGTGGTGTTAGAACAGTAACAACCGAACAATGAGCTGGTCTTGCAGGGGGCCTAGAAGCAGGGCCGGCTTTAGAATTTGCACTTTGCGGGGCTCAGGGCAAAGATAAAATGCGGGGCCCCTCAAGTGGCCCCATATGGTTGGGTGCCCCCTCCACAGGACCCTAAATGTGATTGTCTTTGGGTGGCCTACGGGGAGGAAATGGGGCCTCCACACCCTACGCTGGTGAAAACAGGGACCTTGGGCCCTAGTGAAAACAGGGGCCCTTCCTTTTAAGCCCCAGTTGGGATCATGGAACCAGCCCACGTCTGGCCCCATGATGCTTTCCTCCAGGACCCAGCTTAACCCTTTCACAGCTGGAGCTCTCTCTGCCCGTTAACCCGGTCTCTGCCGCTGACTCCGTATCGGAGCGCTGAGTCACTGTGGGCCTGATCCAATCACACCCACTTGCCCCCAGCGCACGACTACTTGGGGGACTCGCCACTCCTGAGCTAGGGGAGGGCAGAAGGCACCTCAGCCCGTTCATTTTAGTTCTCGTTTTCATTTACAAACCCTCTCCCCCCCCCCATCATTTTGGGGGGGTTCATAAAAGACCCTACTGGTTTTTTTATTTGTGTTTTTTTAATTGAATAATAATAATAATTTTTTTAAAACTGCATGTGCAAAATGACCACTGGAGCCGTTCTGTGGACGTGCTGTCCTTTCCCAAAATGGCTGCTGCCCTTTTCCAAAAAGGCTGCTGCCCTTTCCCAAAATGGCACTGATGCTGCTTAATGTGAAGAGTCAGTGGTAACTAAAACATCTTTCCTCTCCTTTCATAGGATTGCATTCAGATACAGGTTAGATGTATGGATAATGCATCAATCAAATGGAAATTTGCTCCTCCCCGATTTTTAAATACATTTCCCGCTGTGTTTCCACCTGGGGACTTTCCTCTGCCCCCCACCCGTGTCTCCTGCCCCCTTAACCATCTTCACCCCGTCTCCCTTGCAGCCCCCTATGCCTGGAACTCCTTCCCCGAACACGTACAATCTCCTCCCTCCGCCCTGACCTTCAGATCCCTCCGTCAAGGACACATAAAGAGGCATTCTCAATGGCTGCTTCCATAGTGACGGCACTGCCTTCTTTCCCTGGAACGCCACTGAAGTCGGAGACCGCTTTCAGACCTCTCCGCCCCCACACATATTCTGGCCGTGGGAGAAAATGCACAGTCAGGATACGCGCAGGGTACCGCCGGTCTGTTTGAGAGCTCCCCTGCGCAGCTTTCCCGGCAAGCACCTGCAGAGATACAGAGCAGGATTTCCTGCTCTATCTCTGAGGGTGTTTGCCGGCAAAACTGCACCGGGGTGGGGTGGGGGGATTGATCTGAAAGCAGCCTGAGTCGGAGCATTCATCGGAGGATCTAAAGCCTTTTCATTCAGCCAAGCATTTGGCAGGCAGGGACAGTGGCTGGAGAGATCAGTGCTGAGGTTGGTTTTGTTATTATTGATTATTATTATTAACAAACATTTATATAGCGCCAGCAGTGTACCTGGCACTTTACAAAGTAATACAATAGACACTAGGGCTTACAATCTGAGAGACAGGAGCTGGGGGAGAGACATAGGAAGGGGAACAGAGGGAGAGACAAGGGGTCTAACATTCATGAAGATGCGAGGTCTCA
>QEPC01005600.1:403606-416506 GCA_003113815.1 Sphenodon punctatus | reverse complement strand
CTGCCTACAGAGAAGCGATGGGTCTCTGAGTGTGTGTGTGTGTGTGTGTGTACGCGTGCACCAATGGGACAGTTTGCCTCTTAGCCTGTGCGTCTCCCTCCTTTCCAGAACTCCCTGCTGCTCTTGCTATTGGTACCCTAGGGCGGAGGGTCAATGGAGTTGCCAAATTTAAGAAGATTCTTCCCTGTCTGAGGAACTTTGGAGAACAGATGTCACAGGCGAGGCTCCCTTCCTCCTCTCTTTCCCATGGGGTAAGGGTTCGTTTTCTGATTTTTCTTTACAGCTTAGCTAAGAGGATGCCCTTTGCATGCTGGACCAGTGCCTCGTCCGCAATTTGAGTGCTTAGAAATGTAGGGGAATCAGAGCGGCACTTACACAGCAAACTTGGGGAGGCTCCTGCTGGCAGAGGGTTGGAAAGTTTCCTCTGTATTCCCCCCCACTCACCCCCCAAACCTCTCTTCTCCCTGCCTTTTCCGGCCTGCCAAAAGCTATTTTCTTTAGTGCTGTACGTTCATTGAGCTGATGGTTTGCTCACCAAGCTCGATGGAACTGCACATTTGTATTGGTTACAACTGCCTTGATCTCATCCTTAGCAAGAAGGGACATTGCTTCATCAAACAATCTAGGACACATGTTAGCAGTAAAACACATCCAAGAGAGAGAGGCAAACTACATTTACACACACACTTGCTATCAAGGAGAGATACACCCACTATATTTATACACAGTGCAGAGAAGTCTGACGTGACCAAGAGAGATGTTTGCAGACAGACAGATAGGCACACTGTAGCCTGACCAAGACAGCTAGGCAAACAAACTCTATTTGTGCACACAATTTGTTCCGTGCACAAAAGGCACACACACACACACACACACACACACACAGTAAAACCCATCCAAGAGAGATAGGCAAACTATATTTTTTTCACAAACACACACACAAAATCAATTCCTACCAAGGAGAGAGACACACACACTGTACCTATACGCACATGCAGAGAAGACTGACCAAGAGCTATATTTGTACACATACACACACTGTACTCTCACCAAGATAGATAGACAAACTCAGTACAGACAATTTATTTAATGCACAAAAGGCGCGCGCACACACACACACACACACACACACACACACACACACATCTAAGAGAGATAGGCAAATTATATTCTCTCTCTCACACACACACACACACACACACACACACACACACACACACACACACACACACACACACACACACCTTTTTCAAGCAGGACTGAGCAAACCCTTTGGCACCACACAATAGATGGGGTTGAATTTGATTAAATTAATCAAGTCTACCACTCCATAAAGAACCGTTTCCATTTCCACCCCCCGTCCCCTTATCCCATCGGACAAATGGTTTCATTACACAATTGCAAACTCTGTGGATCCTGCTCAACGCCATGGGGCTGGACTAGATGAGGAGTCCCCTTGGGGTCTCTTCCTGCTCTAGGATTCTATGAACAAGGGTTTAGACCCTAGAGGCTGATGGGAACGGTCCCGGAAAACCTTTGAGGTAAAGTGGCCCCTTGAGAGGAGAGATTGGCTGCTGGGAATAAAACAAGTCTTGGGCTGATGAATTCTCAGCTGTTCTTGGTGTGACCAGATACATGGCAATGGTAGAATTTGGTTGTCCATAGGGATGTGCGAACAGAATGCTGTTCCGACATTCGGTTCGAAACCCGAGTTCAGGTTCGGTTGTTTGGTTCGGTGGAGTTCGGTTGAGCCGAACTCGGCCGAACATTAAAAAATACCACTATCAATACCGATATCGATTTTTCCCCCCAGTATCAGTATTGTTTGGCCCTGAAACCACCCCTGGTCTCCACCCCTGGTGCCAGGAAGTCTGCTCCTCAGCTGCTTCCTCCTTCCAGGCACGTTTTTCCCGCCCACGAACTCATCCCGAACTTTTCTGTTGGAACGTTCGGTTCAGTCGTCCGAACAGGCCGAGTTCGGCCCAAACTCCGAACATCCGAACTGCGTTCGCACATCCCTAGTTGTCCATGTGAATATGCTGAACCACATGAATGAAGGAGATGACTTCTAGAGCTCACCATTCAATGTTACCCCTCAGCATGGAACTTGCGCCTCCAGACGTCCCTCTCAGTTCCTCCCCCCTCAATTTAAAAAACACCTGAGACTCATTTATTTTCCAGGTGCTTTTAAGATCCGCTGCTCATTCCCCTTCATGAGTTTTTCCTCTCTCTTTCTTTTCCCCTTTTAAGTTGTTTTAAAATGGTTTGATCGTATTTCTTTTATGTTGTGAACTGTTCCGAGGTGCATTTTGCAGGGGAGGGGGTGGGGCGTTATCCCGTGCCCTGGGGACTGGCGCGCGCACAAGCCATGCACACGCCCCGGTATGGGGTCTGGCGTGCACATGCGCCGTGAGTGACCATTCTCGGAGACAGGATGCTGGGCTGGATGGACCATTGGTCTGACCTAGTAAAGAACATCAGAAGTGCCCAAGTTACAAATTCCAAAGCCAGATACTGAGGTTCTTAGCTGAGTGGATGTTGTCCATCACAGTTTGCATGAAACAAACACCCAGCTTTTTCACGTGTAGGATTAGCTTTATACCCGTGGAGAGAGCAGACTCGCCAGCATGAATCGCTAATTGTCCCCCCCATCATTAGGAGAATGGGGCCTGAAATTTTCCTTTCAATGCACAGAGTGATAATTATTTCCTCCTTTGTCTCCGGTCCTTTTGCCATCAATGCTTTAATTTAAACAGCAGCAGGCTGACGAATGAGAGAGAGAACGATGAGCTCGCACAAGGCCTATTTTGCGCTGGAAAGCGATCGGTTCTGTTTGCAATGAAAACCAAAAGGAGCTTCTGATTTTCAAAGCAGACCCACCCGGTTTCAGCGGGAGATCTCCTGCGGATTCCCATTTTTTCAGGCGATAAGGAAATGGGCATGTCTCCCAGTCCCTCAGAACAGCACAGAGGAATCCTTCACTTTGGGAACTCTGCATCCGGTTTTGGCAAATTTATGTCTCCTCAACACAAGCAGGAGCCTGGTTTTAATTTTTATAAAACCATGGAGAGCTGCCAAGCATGAAAAAAAAAAAAAAAAAAAAAAAAAAGTATTTCCCTTTGCGAGAGTCTGGTTAGCGGCTGCATTTCCAACTGATCAGATTGACCATCCTGCATGCAAATCAGGAGGACTTCTGGTCATTTTCCAAGTACAGTTTCCCCTCTTAAAGGGGAAAGCTTTATAAAGTTACCATCTGTGTGGTTTTCACCCAGAGAGCCCTCAAAATGAGAGACTTCATTTATCATTAATCGTCAATAACCATATATTAATTAGTACTGTATCAGTTATTGATTTATTGTGTATCACTTATTAACTTTTTAATCTGGCACTGAACGATCATTAGAGACAGAGCTCTGCCCGGGGGCGCTTGCAATGGGTGGTTTAGACAGACGCTGCCCATGGCTCTGTTCCACTTCACACCCTGTCTAAAGGCGGGTCGCCAGATGTGCGGGCAGAGTAGATGCCACCTGCTCCACTCCAACCCCACCTGTGGGGTTCCGGAATTTTCCAGAGCACCGCCGCGGAGCGGGCCGCCGGCCAGAGGTGGAGCTGTGGTCCATCCACTTGTGGACAGTCGCTGCAGCTCTGGCCATAGAGTGGCAGGCAGCAGCTTTGAGCGGCGGACGACGGCTTGGGGGTGGGAGTTGCCATACGGGTGGACTACGGGCCACGGCAGCTGCCAAATCCATACAAACTCGGCTCAGTGGGGTTGCACATGAGGGATGCAGGGCTGGCCACGCCCAGAGCAGGTCCGGGGTGGCCAACCCTGGGTCCCTTTAAAGACACCGATTGTAGGAAGAAGAAGGGAGAGGGGGGAATGTAGGAGGAGACGGGGAGACCATCACAACGGGTGTTTGCAGACAAGACAATGGCCCTTTTCACACAGGCCATGGCACGTGGGGGTGTGTGTGCGCGTGTGTCGGTGTGCACTGTGGTCCATGTGCGGTGGGTGGGGGGAGGGTGTAGATGGGCGCACACCCAACTACACCCACCAACACACATGGAACAACTGGAGTTCTTGCCGGTTGCCCCGTGCATGGGGGATGGGTGGAGGTGGGTGTGTATGCGTGTGCACGGCAGTGTGTACACACAGACACACACACACAGACACACACCCCACCCAGCTGCTGCGGGATTTACATGGGTGGCACCCACGCATGAACACCTAGGTAATGTAAAAAGGGCCACTCTCCCCCCGCTACCCACCCACTATACATGTTTCAGGGCTGCAGTGTTGCCTTATGGGCTCCCTGTAACATGTATAGTGTGGGTGGGGAGTGTCTTTTCTGAAAATGTCCAGTGTTGAGAAGGGGCAGGTGCACGTGCTTAGCTTAGTTACAGGAGAGAAGAGAAGCCACACGCGACAGGAGAGGAGAAAGTGGCCGTGGCGGCAAGGAGCTAGGGAAAGCCTCATGGAAGACATCATTTTTAAGTGGGATTGGGAAGGAGGGAGCCAAGTGCTCAGAGAGAGAGCACGCTTCAATCACCGGGGGCAGCATCGGTGAAGAGGTTTAGGGATTAGGAAACTCTGGGGTAAGTGAGGGCGGTGGAGGAGGAGGAGTGACGTTCTCAGGTGGGAACGCAGCAGGAAATGAGGGCTGAAGGTTAGTGGGGAGCAAGGCCATGGAGAGCTTTGAAGGGGAGGACAAGGAGTTTGTGCTGGATGTGAAGGGGGAGAAGGAATCAGTGGAGGGAGGAGAGGGAGAAGATGAACATAATCTCATGATCTCTCGCATCAGGCAAAATCAAGGTCTTTATCCATTATCGCCTGCAACTGAAGTCCAGAATCGGCATCACCACCATCTGTGATCTCAGCACCCCCTACCCCCACACCCATCACCCCCCATGCATCTGCCCCTCCCTATCCGACACCCCAATCTGCACCTCCCCCGCCACGCAGCCTCTGCTCGGATTGGTTTTATCTTGTTTAATTAGCCATGCCTCAATGTCAGGCCTTTAAAACGTGGCGTCATTTGAATTAACAAACAAATCCAAATTTATGCCAATTGAGCATGGTCTGGTTTTTTTCTTTGGCAAGGATCTAAAATCCCCAGTGGATAATTTCCCCCCTCTCCAGCTGTGCCTCTATCCGGAGCAGCTAGAACACTGGGGCACTGCCTCCAATGAATTCCTGACGCCCCTGATCTTGCCTGATGTGAGATCATGTATCAGGTTCATCCAGAAAAAGCTCCCCCCCCCTCCCCGATGTACCCCACAAGTGTAGGACATAAGGGTGGGCCTGGAATTCTGCACCGTCCACAGTGGAGGTGTCGGAATTCTAAGCTCTTGGGCAGGGACTGTCTCTATCTTATTCTCTGTAAAGCGCCAGGTACATAATAATAATTAATAAGTAATGGCATCACTTTGTTTCATCGGGAACGGTCTAATTTTAGACTTTGATGTGCCGTGAAATCAGCCAGTTTTTACCAGGTGGGAACAAAATGCCACCTCAGCACAAATCACCGGCCCTGAAAATTCCATTCCCCAGTTTTGGCTGCTTCTTCTGATCGAAGAGTTTAGAAATGACAGAAGCTTCCAGAGTTGCATTTGGGCTCATTTTCAAATAAGGTCTTACGGCCTTTGCAAGAAAGCCGGGCGTGGGCCAAATGCCACCAGGAGCCAAATGCGACCTGTGGCTGGTTTTTATTTAGCCCCTTTCCAATTCATGGATCCGGCCCCTGGACCTAGTCCCTACCCCCAGGTGCTAAAATACTGAGCTCAGGTGAAGGGAGCAGAGAGGAGGGCCTGTCCACAAGGAGAGGGGATGGGTCCATGGCACAGATCCTGGTCTGGAGCCTCCTTTTCCTGAATACACCCCCTTTAAGCACCCCCAACTTCTCTGCAGCCCTTGGAGCTTGTGCTATTTTTCAACGTGCCCCTGGGAGGGAAAAGGTTCCCCTACCCCTGGAGTAAAGCTTGCGTAAGGGTCTCATCCAGGAACGGCAGCCCCCCTGACAAATCTGGCTGAATTCTTTTCACGTGCATTGCCCATTTCCAGACTTTGGATCTGGCCCCTGGATTCAGTCCTTCCTGTCTCAAGCGCAGAAAGAATGATCCCAGGGAAAGACAGCAGGAGAGGAGGGCAGGCACTCGGGAACAGGGGGTGGATCATAGAATCATAGAGGTGGAAGGGTCCATCAGAGGTCATCTAGTCCAACCCCTTGCTCAAGGCAGGAAATCCACAGCAACAGCATCCCTGACAGACGGCCATCCAGCCTCTGTTTGAAAATCTCCAGTGAAGGAGAGCCCGCCCTAGTCAGTCTGTCCCACTGTCAAACTGCTCTAACCATCTTCCTAATGTTTAGCAGAAATCTGCTTTCTTGTAATTTGAGCCCATTGGTTCTTGTCCTGCCATCAGGAGCAACAGAGAACGAGTCTGCACCATCTTCTCTTTGACAGCCCTTCAGATATTTGAAAACGGCTCTCATGTCTGCCCTTAGTCTTCTTTTATCCAGGCTAAACATACTCGACGCCTTCAACCTTTCCTCATAGGACTTGTTTCCAGACCCTCCGACCATCTTTGTTGCTCTCCTCTGAACCCGTGATCTGGACCCTCCCTTTCCTTCACCCATCCGGGACGCACCCCTAAAGCAGCCCTCCCCTCTCCACTCCTTCTATCCGGCCTGTGGAGTTTGTACAAAATGGTCCTCAGGAAGAAAAAGATTTCCCACACTGACTCTAGTCTGTGCATTGGGGGGGGGGGGGGGGGCAGCTTGTTTTCATTTTTTGTATTACTAAAACAAACAAAGCCCCATTCATTTTAGTAATTAAAATACAAAAAGGGATGAATAAGGTAACAAGTTGCTTTCATCCTATTTGTTTTTAATTTGTTTTTGTTTTTTTAAAGCCTGTGCATGCACGATGGCTTCCAGAGTCATTCTGCACATGCACGCCCTTTGCCAAAACGGCACCCATGCTGCCAGTGCCATTTTGGGAAAGGGCACGCATGTGGCTATTTTGCATATGCATGCGCAGCATGGACTGGTGCTCATTATTTTACATGCGCAGTGATTTTTTAAAAAATTATTTTTAATAAACGAAACAAGGGAGGGGGTAAAAAAACAAACCACCTGGTAGGGTTGTTAATGAAACTCTCCAAAAGTGAAGAGGGGGGTTGTAAATGAGTACGGGAAATGGTGGGGGCATCTCTGCGCATCCTCTACTCTCCTCTGTCTGTTCTTCGGTCCCCGGAGAGGAGTTGATCACAATGCAATCCCTGGAGGAGCTCTGGAAAGAACTCACCCTGCTACTAGGGGCTGGGAGTGGTGGGTGATGGGGATACCAACGTACAGCTACGGGTCTCTTTGCCTGGAGCATACAGCTGACTGGAAGGAATCCACCACTCTGATATCTCAAAGGGGGCCACAGAAAGGATGGTGAACATTTGCTCTCTGTTCATCACAGAAACTAGAAGAAGAGGTAGATGAGATATTAAGGACACTTTCCTAGCTATAAGAACTGGGGGGCAAGGCAATGGAACCAGATGCCCCAGGGAGGTTGTGGTATCTCCCTCCGTGGAAGTTTTCAAAACCCGGCTGGAGAAACATGCCTGCGAGGCCGTAGGCAGAGGCTTTCTGACCATGGAGCAGGGGGTTGGGGGACTAGATGACCTCTGGAGGTCCCTTCCAATGAATCCCACCCTGCAGTTCTAGGATTCTACCACAGACCTCTTCAGCCTGACAAATGTTCCCAAACACCTTAATTTGCCACCTCATTGGAATGCTCAAGGCTGCAATTTGGGTCATTTGCCCTCCTGCAATGTTGCTATTTCACATCCCCTCATTTGCTGCACAGCTTGAGAAATGTACCAGGTGTGCGAGGCAAGGAGAACCAGCCGCAGAGAGAAGGCTTCCGTAACGACCCTCTCCCCACCCCATGCTCCAAGTCCTCAGCAGGATCAGAACCCGTGGCACAAAATTTGCCACAGCTGGTCCAAGAAAAGATATCACTAAACTACTTGTCTCCATTCCCTCTATTGGGCACCAACACGGACGGCAAGCTTACTTCCTCTGCGGCACAAAAGGGCAGAGATCCAGGGTTGGCGTTAAAGCAGGAGTTCTGCTAGCAGTAGTAGGCTTTTATCTTGTATGTGGGTCAGCAACTACAGGGGTTTACGAAGTACCAAACTGGGTCCGACCAATGGACCATTAAGCCCAGTGCCCTGTCTCTGAGAATGGCCACCACTAGTGGCATAATAACTAGGGCTGTTTTTACACGAGTCACACACACACACACACACACACACACACACACACACACACACACAGAGAAATATTCACAAACTAAACTCCGAGACCTCTGAAACTGGAAACAAAGTCTATTGCCGTTGAAGGGTTTGCTGTTCCAGAGATTGCAAGTTCCCGGTTCATTCTGTTTGCAGTAACGGATGGGATGAATAGCACACAGACTTTGAATGTATGCTTCATGGCCAGCCAAGAAGAGATCTCTGCTCAGAAATCATGCCCAGGGCAATCCAGAATCAGCCTCTTCTTGGCTCAAATACCCTTGGCTGCCACCCGGCAGGATCTCCGTTCTCTCAGAGGCTGCCACAGCACGCCTCCGTCCTGCCACCTCTGAAGGCATTCCTGGGCAGTTTAAAGTCTTCAATAAGGCAGGCAGAACTCACACAGTTGCTTTGCAAGATCATAGATTCACAGAACTAGACCTGTGAATCCTATAGCAGGATCCACTGTACCTACCCCATCCCTGCAAGACGCCTGTCTAATCTACTAGATGGGGCCTCCTCGACTTTCTTTGGCAAGTTGTTCCACTTCTGAACTGTCCTGGAAGTTAGAAAATTCTGTCTGTTTAACCTAATTTTTTCTCCTTTAATGCCCATTCCCTCTAGAGAGAACAACTGGAGAAGGTGCTGGATCTGGACCTGGGATGTCAGGTTTCAAATCCTGCCCTAGCCATGAGCTCACTGGGTGGCCTTGGGCAAGTCCCAACCTCTCAGCCTCAGTTTCCCATCTGTAAAATGGGAATGTGTATGTCTGTGTGTCCCTGTGTTGCCCTCACCCATGTCCATCTTAGATTGCAAGCCCACTGGGCAGGGACCCGTCTCTGAAAAACTGTGACTGTAAAGTGCTGCGTACACCTAGTAGTAGGGATGGATGAACGCGGTTCAGAAGTTCGGAACGAACTCGACGAGTTCGGTCGACCGAACCGAACTCAATTTTTGAACCGAACCAAAATTTCGGAAGTCGGCTCTGTTTGCCCATCCCTAAAAAATAATTATTCCATTTAGTTCAATGGGGTTTGAATTCCTGCACTTTGTTCGGAAGTTCGGACCGAATTCGAGTAGTTCAGTCGACCGAACCGAGTTTCCGAAGTCGGTTCTGTTCGCCCATCCTTACCTGGTAGTGCTATAGAAATGATCTGTAGTAGCAATACTAACACCAGTCTATGAGCAAGAAGGTTTGGTGCCAGACAGAGAAATAGCACGGAAAAGCAGCTGCACGGTTAGCAGATCTCATTCTAACCCGCCAGCATTTTGCTCTGTCTTTTCTAGGAATCGGTTCGCCTTACTGCAAAGCAGCCAGAGAGATACAGCTGCCGCCAATCAACCCCTTCCCTTCCAGCCCAGCGTGTGTGTCCGCATGTGCTCGCGGCAGAGATGGAAGAAGAGTAGTTGGAAGCATTCCCGTTAGCGCAACACTTTCAGCACCACGGACAGCTCCTGCCAGCTGCTCTCTAGTCTCCCCCAGAGACTCCGGCAGTTCCTACTAATGCACCAGACGCTGCCGGCTTCCTCTGGTGGAGACCTCTCTCAGCAGCTCTCCCCACCAAGGGAAAGAGCCACAGCTCAGCTGGTTCTCCCTTCAGGCCTCTCTTGGCTGTTCGGCATAGTGTCCGCCAATGAAAACGGCTGCTTTAGGGTTTACTCTCCCAAGGCGAAGGCGTGAGGAGCGGCTTCTTGGAAGATGGATCCACTCGTTGGCGGATTCCCACTCCTCAGGGACATTCTTGTGTGGTGCCTGCTCGTGTTCCCATCAGGTAAGGGACGCTGGTTCCCAGTGGTTACTGGACAGACGCACCATACTGCGAACACTGGATTCCTGGGATAAGGGACCAGCCTGGGATTCAGGAGAGCTGGGTTGAAATCTTTCTGGGGTGGATCTTTCAGGTATGGGATTCCTCTGGAGTAAATGGTTTGTGGAGCATAGACTCAGAGTTGGAAATGACCTCAGAGGTCAACTAGTCTGACCCCCTGCTCAATGCAGGAAATCCACACCTACAGCAACCCTGACTGACAGGTGGCCGTCCAGCCTCTGTTTGAAAACCTCCAGCGAAGGAGAGCCTACCCCCTCCCTAGGCAACTTGGTCCACTGTCAAACAGCTCTTACCACAGGCTTAACCTTTGTGGGCCCCGGTTCCCCCCAATGTTACCGCCCTTTCTCATAGGGTAGCGCTGAAGCTCAATCTATCCATCCATTGCATGACAGCATCTTGGCTCTGAGAGCAACTCCCTCTTGGCCATGGGCGGGTCAGCTCCCTTCACTGTGCCATCCTTTCCCCCAGATATAAAATATTTGGGGACGTGAGAAGGAGAAACAGCAGCATCCGGTCAGACTACATAGTTGGTTATTATTAATTACTATGGATTTATACCGTGCCCCCAGGGCTGGTTCAAATAAACCATTCCTATTTCCTTGGCTTTTCCTGCAAAATTGGAACGACATTAATTTTGTGGTCGGAACTCCAGCTGGATCAGGCCATTGCATTTCTGCCCACAGGCAATGGAGGCAGCCGCACTGTGCCTGTGGAAAATGGGCACCGCCGCATGGGCGCCACCCTGTTGCATGCACCCATTTGCGCATGCGCAGAATTGGGAGGACCGGTTTTGTGCATGTATGAAATGGTTTTCAGTTGACTGCGTTCGGTCCAACTGGCCCCAATGAAATTCCTGGGTCCAACGGAATCAGGACAGGGCGAAATTTCAGCATCCGGTCCTACCTCGTCCTTTCCCAAAAAAAGGCTCAGGGAGGTTTACAATAATTTTAAAGATCACTATCCCATAAAAACACATATAAAATAAATCCCACCCCTCTCCCGTTTCCCAGCCATCCCATCTCTCCAACTCCCACTTGGAGTTCCTCCCCCAACCTAGCTCCCCCCTTTACAATACGTATATAATCTTCCCCTCCTCCCAAGCCCCCCCCTCCCAAATCCCACCCACACCTACTCCGCTAGCTTTTACCCAGAGGAGTCCCCTCCCTACCCCTTTCCCAAGTCGTCTCTCAGAGGGGCTGTAGCTAACCCTCAAATGTTCCCTGCCCTTCCACAATGGGCCCCCTTGGCTTACCCGCCCGATTCAAATCCAGGTGACTTTAGTGCTCAGTGTGTAGCTAGACCACACGGACTAAAGGAGACGCTCATTAAGCCAGCAGTTAATAGTAGGCTCCTATCCCTCTCTGTCGACCGGCCTTTACCCTCCTTTGCTACCCACCTGCCCAAGAATCTCTTCTTGCTCCTTTAAAACTATCTTTGCCCCTTCTCCCACGCTGCCCCCAATGCACACGCGCTGCTCCCTCTCTTGCAATCTTCAAATCCATCCTCAAAGCCTCTCTCTTCCACCTGGCTTCTCCCAGCTTCTCCCACCGATCTTGGATGCTTTGCCCTCTACTCTCTCATCTGCCGGGATCCCCACCCCCCGGGAACTAAGTGCAGCCATTTTTAAAATTGCCAGCGTGCTCGCCCAAAACAACGTTTGAAAGACCGCCTCTCCCCTCGTGCCTCGCGGTCAACCAGGACCGCCTTCTTGCGGGTCCCATGTGCCCACCGAGTTTCTACAACGAGGGCGCGCAGAGAGACGTTCTCGGAGGCTGCTGACCCACCATTTTAGAACGTCCTTCCCTTGGAGCGTCATCTAATCCTAACCCTGCTCTGGAGGCAACGTACAACCTTTTTGTTTGGCCCAGGGTCGTATCCAGTGTGTAACGGGCCCCCCTGCCCCCCCTCATCACCATCCTCTCCTGTTCCTCCCCCTCCTCACACACTCCACCCCCCCCAGCCTCCCTGCTCCCACGCTGACTCCCAGCCAGGCACAGCCCCCGCCCCCCCACTGCCTGCCCACACACATTGCCCCTGCTCCCACACAGCCCACACCCCGACTGCCACAGCTGCTTGCTCAATGCTCCGGAGTCCCCCACTTTGCAGGCTCTGGCACTTCCTCTGCACACGATTACCATGCCAGCCCTTCCGTATAAATCGGACTTATGAAAAATACATGTTGCAGGGCTGCCTCGGTCCCAGTGTAACCCTGCAACATGTCTTTTTCATAAACCTCATGGTTAAACAGAAGGGTTGGCATGGGAATACCGCCGTGCATGCTGCTGCCGTCTAACTGAGTCAGACTAATGGATCAGGTAAGCTTAGCCCAGTATTGTCCCAAGCTGAAACGGCAGCAGGGTTTCAAATCTGGCTCTCCAGCAGAGGCCTCACCCGGGTGGGCTAACTGAGACCCTCCAGGATCCCCAGCAGAGGCCTCAGCCAGGCAGCCTTGCAAAACAAGGTTCTTCGAGACTGCTCCGAACATTCTCACAAATTCCCACCCTTCCGACCCCGCATGAAATTCTCTTCCTAATCGCTTAGGGTTGGAAGGAACTGTTGGGTTTAGGCGGGAAGGTACCTTGTATAGGGTGGGGGGGCGTGTGAACGTCATGTGAAATTTTAAATACGGGGGGTGGAGGGGTGAAAACCAGCCTGTTTCAAAAAGACCCTCATTCTCTGAGGACTGTGGGGGAAAAAGATCCAGAGACCCTCCAGGATTCCCGGCAGAGGCCTCACCCAGGCGTGCTACCCGAGACCCTCCAGGATCCCCAGCAGAGGCCTCACCCA
>QEPC01005600.1:384236-398247 GCA_003113815.1 Sphenodon punctatus | reverse complement strand
TCCTGTCTCTCAGATTGTAAGCCCTAGGGGCAGGGACCGTGTCTATTTTATTACTTTGTAAAGTGCCAGGTACACTGCTGGCGCTATATAAATGTTTGTTAATAATAATCATAATAATAATTGTCTCTCATCCAAATGGCATACCACTTAAAATTATGGTTTAGCTTCTATAACCATCTGATTTCCAATTGAATCATCAAAATAGGGGCCTCGAGGGGCCAAGTGAAACAAGCAAATAAGCAGCCTACACAAGAGTCAAAAATTCCTTAGGGAAACTTAAATAACCAAAAGCCCCAAGCCTCCAGTCAAAGACTCACCTCCTGCTCTGATACAACACAACAATGGAGGTCTCCAGACAGGAACTCAGCACGCAGCCCATTAGCTGTCCCTGTAGCAAATCAGGCTATTTAACTCATCACCATAAGTACTGCCATATGGTGTCATTGCACTATAATGCCTCTGCTTGAACCATTTAGTTCAGAAGGATTTGCAAAGTCCTACAAAGCTTTTTAAACCCAAGCTATAATGCATCGGGGAAGTCCTCTCCAAGGAGAGGGAAATCCCAACCCAGCTCATCATGAAGAAGCTCATTGTTCTTAAAAGTCACTTCCAAACTGTAAGCTCCTCTTGTTCCTTGCATCTTTCATTTTGAATCCAAGGTCCATGTCTGTAGATGAGAGAGTTATCAATTCCACTGCAAGGACGCTTCTAGGTCAGATAAGCTCTCCTGCAGTAAACATGGGGTCAACAAAAAACCTGTTGGAGAGAATACCCCGCCCTGAACCCTGTATAAGACAATCATAGATCAATCTCCTTTGAAGCAAAATACAGAGTTAACATTGTTTTTACCACTTAGAATAACATAGGGAGGGGGTCCCTGTACATTATAACAAGAGACTGGCAATCCCATTGTAAATACACCACCAAAAATGGATAATAAACCAAGCAAAAGTATTTAAACCCATAGTTGAAAATAATAAGTCACTGACTGAGTATATACATTTTTTAGCAAATACTTCTGCCCCAATCAATGCCCTCATTTAGTCCAATAGGTGTCAAAGACTTTAATCGCAAGATCCATCTAGCTTCCAATTTTAATAACTCTCTTTCAGATTGAGGAGTCTCTACACAACAAAAGGACAGATCATTTTCAGAGTGTTGGAGATCCATAAAACGCTGTGGTAAAAGCTCCAGCAATTTTTTGCATCTAGTATTAGTTCAATGATCCTGTCCTTAATTGGTCTAATGGTTTTGCCAACGTAGTTGAGAACACAAGCACACTGGATAATAAAGATGACTCTTGAGCTTTGGCATGTAAATCTATGCCGAATAATGTAATCATACTTGAGGTGAGGTAAAGAGAGAACCCTGTTGGTCGTATTTAGGTGGCAGACGCTACAGTCGAAGCATTTAAAATTGCCCCCCGTTCTGCCCCTATTCTTATTAGAGTCCCCTTTATCAAAAGCACGGTGGACCAAATAGTCCCCCAAGTTCTTAGTTTTCCTGTAGGAGAAAAGGGGATATTGACTGCAGCAAGGGATATCCTTAAGGAGATGCCAATTGTCTAATATATGCTTCTTAATCACCTGAGCCCCCGGACTATAATCCATAGTGATAATCATACGGTCCTGTTCCAATGTCCTGTTTTTAGGGACCAAACAGGTGGCCCGGTCAGTATAAAGTGCTCTATAATAGACCTTCTGTAATAGATCTCTAGGGTAGCCCCGTTGCAGTAAGTTTGTTTTTTGAAGGCAGAAATGGAAGAATTATTCCTTCTCACCCTCATATATTGGTCTACAGGTATATTTCTCCTCACATGCACAGGATGATAACTATCAAACCAATTCACATCGGTCTTTTTCCTGTACAGAGTGGTTTGAATAGAATTCTATACTATTTCCACCCTGACATCCAGAATGAGATAGAGGTCTGGTTATGTTGCAAGGTAAATTTTATCCTCGGGTGTTGGTCATTCAAATACTTATGGAATTCTAGTATGCACTTGTGATTTTTTTGGCATTTTCCATCAATTTAATCCCTTTACAGCATTTTTACGTCCCTTTCCATTGCTTTCTGGGATTTTTACGGCAGTTCTACAGCACTTTCCTGGAACTTAGTTGGCCCTTTTGCATCACCACAGCTCCCGGGGGTGGGTGCTCGCGGGGCACACACAGGGCATGGAATCGGCCCCATAACAGCATGGTTCAACTAGAGAAAAAGAATGACAAATGGGAAAACCACAGAAAAGCAGGTCAATTTCCACTTTGTGCAAATGAAGGCAAATGTCCTGTTTCTGATGGAAACAGCATTCACCACAATTTGTCATTTCAGGCCTACACAGGATGGCTACAGCTACAACATCCCCAGCAGGGGGCTGTCCAGCCTCTTTTTGAAAGTCTCCAGTGATGTGCCTACGACCTCCCTAAGATGCATATTCCATCACTGCACAGTTCTTACTGTTAGGAAGTTTTTCCTGATTTAACTGAAATCTCTCTTCTCATAATTTGAGCCATTATTATTAGTTCTGCCCTCTGTAGCAACGCAGAACAATTCCTTACCATCCTTTAGATATTCGAAGATGGCTATCATGTCTCCTTTTAGTCTTCTCTTTGCTAGACTAAACATACCCAGTTCTTTCAGCCTTTCCTCAGAAGACTTGCTTTCCAGACCTTTCATTATCTCTGAACACACTCCGATCTGTCAATGTCCTTCTTAAAATGAGACACGCAAAACTGGACACAATAATGAGTGAGTATTCAATGCCACTAAAATAGTACTAGGATGCAATGACATTAAGTACAATACAACACCATTAAAAACAGCATTCTTCATATAAAAGGAAGGAAAAAAGTGACAAACAATATCTCTTCTCCCATAAATTATTGTAGTTCCATCTGACCCTAAACCTCCCAGTGGCACATGTAACCAGCGCCACCTTCTCGTTTTCTTTATAAACGAAAGGTACATATTTCCCAATAAATACTTGAACTGCTTTGGGTGAGAGAAAGAGGTCAATCTATGCAAGAACAGAGCTCTGAATTCCTCCTTAATGGAAGCATACATTTTACAGCTAAAACATAATGAATCAAGTCTTTGTCACAAGGACAAATTGCCTCGGAACAGAGACAGTGATTTGGCAAATCTCTTCTGAAATTGCCGCTTGTGTGTATTGTAATCCAAGGACTGTGACTACCCCACTAAGGTTGCAGTTTGTTAAAATCTGAAGATACCTTTCATGCACAGATCAACAGGGATACCCATCGGATTTCCGATACCAGAATCTAAAAGAATATTTTGGATACGTTTTGGTATCCAAACTGGTTTTCCAAACATGGCAGGGGGGATGGTGGCCTTTTAGATATGCAGACCCCTGCCCCAGCAGACTTACAATCTAGGAGAGACAAGGGAAGGAAAACAGGGAGAGGGGAACATTTGGAGAGACAGGGAGACATTTATGAAGTTGAGAAGTTGCAGGGGCAGGTGCTGAGATTAGTTCCAGGAGAGAAGGGTGTCACGGGTTGGAGGGTCCGCACCCCCACTTTACCGGATTTGAATGACTCAGTTTCCCTTGTGTGCAGCCCACTTGAATTAGTTTCTCTCTCTGGCTAATTCAAGTCTGCCACAAGGACAACTCCTTTGTCACTCAAGGGCCCGATCCTTCCCATTTACAGACTCTTTACTCTCTGGGTTCACTAGAGCTTGAGGGCTCTTGTTGCTCACTTGTGTTCCAATGTTAGACACAGACACTTCTTCATAAAGATAAGAAGTAAGTTTATTGATTACATAAGCAAGATAGTTGATACAGAGTGGTTACTAGAAATCAAAGGTAAGCATAATGCATTCCTGATCTACACTGGTTGAGTTCCTAAATAAGCAGCTTACCCTATAAAGGTCCATAAGTTTCTCTCAGTCCTTTGGCATAAGCGACTGGGCACTGGCTTCTTAGTTGGTAAAGGGCAAAATCATGTCTCTCTCCTCATGGTTTCTCCAGCCTGCTGCTGCCAGGCTTTTCGTATGCAGATGTTCAAGATGGCTCTGGAAGAGAACTCCTAGAAATCTCTCCTTATATCTCCTGGAGGAAAACTCCTCATATGTTCTCCAGGCTTCTAGAATTTCCTTTGTTCTTTTATCAGGTTTCTCTGTCTTGTTGCACGTAGTCAATGGCTACCTGCATTAGCATTGTTAATGTCCCTGGCCATCCATCTGGGGCCAGGGTTCCCCCAAATACACATCTTTGTCTCTCTTTGCATTTCCTGGAGCTTGTCATGTGTTACATCTCTGATCTGGATTTTACAGTTCTCCATTGTAACATTACATACACGTGGAACCTCTTGTATTACGTATTTGTCAGACTTGTAGTCTACGTGTGTTGCAACACTGCATCCATGTGGAACGTTTTGCATTACATGTTTACCAGACCTGTAGTCTACATGTGGGCCCGTGTTACACGTGTGTGACCTTATGTTCCTCCATGACAAAGGGGACCTTGAGTAAATCAAGGAGCAGACGGTTGCCTAGGGATCATCCTTCCAGTTACTTGAGGTTCTCATTTTGAGCTAAGCGCCCCTCCTGTGTGAAAGCTGATTGGTCCTGCCCCGAGGCTGGTGGGATTCTCTCCCTCTCTGCTCTAACAAACAGCCCCCCATGAACCAGCTCCCCACTTCTGGGCTCTCTGGGGTGGGCTCAGGAGAGGTGTGCACCCTCAGGAAAAGGGCTGAGGGTTTACCTCCTTGGATTGGGAGGGAGAGCCCATTTGTAATGGACCATGAAAGGCATCTCTGCCTGGGCAGGCTCTGGATGGGACATAGGCCTGGCTGCCTCAGGTCCGTCCCAACAGCCTGTGCTTCCAAGCATTCAGCACCTCAGCCGTGAGGGGAGAGGGTCAAGGCAAGTGGCCCCGCCCGAGCTGCCTCTCCCTCTGTGGGGGGTTTGGGGGTGGGAATTACCTCACGGCTGGACTGCTGCAACGCGCTCTATATTGGGCTGCCCTTGAAGAGCGTTTGGGGGCTGTCGCTTGTGCAGAACGCGGCGGCCCGCCCGCCTCTTGATAGATCGCCAGGACCACATTACACCGGTGCTTCAGAATCTGCGCCAGCTGCCGGTAGCGTTCTGGGCACAATTCAAGGTGCTGGTTTTGGCCTATAAATCTCTAATGGCCTGGGCCCTACTTAGCTATAGGGCTGCCTTCCTCCTTCCGTCCCTCTGAGGCTCCTAGGATCAGTCGAGCGTGCAAGTTCCATAACTGACCCCGGCACACAGAAAGGCCTTCTCGGTGGCTGTTCCACAGTTCCAGAACACCCTCCCCTGGAGTAACGTTCGCCTAAGCCCTGGTTTGAGCATCTTCCAGAGGCAGCGTAAGACCTATTTATTCAGCCGGGCATTTAACGGGAAGGGGTAGAGCCTGAGGGGTGGGGGTTGTAGCAGAGTGGCAGCTAGCTGGGATACCGGACATTTAAGACTCAGCACGAGCAGAGGGCACTGGCGCTATAGTAATAAGGGATGGTTCTGCTGCGGGCGCTACAGAGGCGTGCAGGGACAATCCTAAAAAAGGAGCACGCTCTCCACCAATTGTATGGGATCTTGGGAGCATATATAAAGAGGAGAAACCTTCAGTCAGGGGGAAGCAGTAGGAGCAAGGGAAGAAAACTCACCAGGCAGAACAACCTGGACCCCAACCCTTGGATCCTGGACTTATAACTCACACAAGCCTCGGGTGGGATCAACCCTTGGTTATTTGTCTTAGACGAATGTTTGGAGTTGTTTATGCATTGCAGGCCAAGTGCTATGGACTTGGGGAGGGGAACGTAACCTCTTACTCTTGGGGGCTGGAAGAACAGGAAATGGATTGTCCATTGTGAACTGTTGGGTACGTCTCCCAGGAAAAAGAGACTGGTCACTGTCAGAGACAGGTGCTGGGCTTGATGGAGCATTGGTCTAACACAGCATGGCACTACTTATGTTCTTATGACTATAATCTAGCAGTGGCTGAGAGCCCTGAGAAAGGGGAAATACCCTGCAATATTAGAGGTTTGGGGCTGGCTGAAAGGGGAGGTTTAGGAGGCCAGTATTCCAAACCCCCGATGAGGATGGTGAGCTGCGGCAGGGACCCCCCTAGCTCGTTCCCCGTTTGCATGTGCAATCCTCCAGGGAGGGGTGTGGACCCTGCCGCAGGGGTGGGGTGGTATTCTAAGCAATGTATGGATTTTGTTTGGTATTTTATCTCTCTTTGCGAAGATAAATATTCCCTGCTCGGAGCCTTCCCGGGCTTTTTCACCTCCCAGCCCTCCGCTAGCAGTCAGGGAGCTGGGGGTGGGCAACATAGCGGCACTTGAGGTGCCTGGTCTCTGCGTTGGGTTGGCCTCCTTCATCTCCTGGTGATGTGCTGAAAGTACCAGAAAGGACCCTCTATTGTCCTATCCCCTTCTCCCCTGGAACTAAGCTAAGCATGTGCCCCTGCAACGTCTCTGCTTCACGAATCTCTCCCTGTGTTCCCCTCCCCTTTGTCCATCTTAGATTGTAAGCCCCTTGGGGCAGGGGCCTATCTCTATTGATTGTACCGTGCCAGATGCATTTACGCTGCTATATAACTAATACAAATATTAATAAATAAACACGTCCCCATTCACATCAACCTGAGCCTCATCCAAAGCCCATTTTGGTCCACAGGCTTGGGCCAGGTGTTCTGTGTTATTCCAGAGGCAAGGACAGAGCAGGAGCAGCCTCCAGTCTCAGCTCCTCACGTTCTTGGGCACTGGCGGGAGACTGCTCTTCCCAGCTGGGCTCTTGCATTATGCAGGATGCAGCGTGGCTGCTTTTGCAAAGCGGAAGCAGCAAACGACACCCTTCCCCGCTCAGTGCCGCTCCAGCTTTGACAAACTAGCTGGTAACGTTGCTCTCCATGCATGTGCTGGTGTGGCTCACAAGCTCCAGCCAATAGAATCACAGGATTACAGGCCTGGAAGGTTACCTCAGAGGTAATCTAGTCCAAACCCCTGCTCCAAGGCAGGAGATCCTCTGCCTCCAGCATCAGGGATAAATGCCGGTCCAGCCGGGGCTTTGAAAACATCCAAAGAAGGAGAGTCTAGAACTTTCCCGAGAGCAGATGATTTCATTGCCCGACAGTTCTTGCAGGTAGGAAGATTTTCCCAATATCTCACCAAAATCTCCCTTATTATTGCAGTGTAAGTCCATTCCCTCTTGTTCGGCCTTCTGTGACAGTGGGGGAAACAAATGTTCCCCATCATCTTTGTGTGCCATCCTTTTAGAAATTGGAAAACTGCTCTCATGTCCCCCCCCCCCTTAGTCTTATTTTCTCTAGGCTAAACATACCCAATTCCTCCAGCCTTTTCTCCTACGGCTGCTCCTTCAGCCCCTGATTATCTTAGTATCATCTTTGTTTTCTTCCCTGTAATAAACTGGCCCTCCCCCCCCGGACGGTCCTCTCCACCATCATCCCCTTACTGCCGGCTACTCTGTTCCCTTGGGCAGAGAATTTCTGGTCCCAGGGCCAAATTCAGCCCGCTGCTGATTTTATCTGGTCCCTTTCCAGTTCCTGGAGCTGACCCCTGGAGTCAACCCCTGCTCTCAAGCGCCGAAAGAGAGAGCTCGTGGGAAAGGAGCAGAGAGGAGGGCTAGTTGTGAATGTCACGCATGCAATGAGCCGCCGCACATACATCAGCCACGAAGAACCAGTTCCAATACCAAACCCAACTAACCGGTTTGGACGTTTTTCTTCGTATTTAACCTAAATCTCCCTTGCTACAATTTAAAGCCATTGCTTCTTGACTTGTTTTTTTTTCTGTAGAAACAGAAAGCAAACGCTACATTTTTTTATGGCGCCCTTTTAAATATTTGAGAAGTGTCAACATATCCCCCCACTTCATTCTTTATAGGAATCTATGGCGGGGTGTGTGCATTGGGATAGGTGGATGTGTAGAAGGGCAGATGTGTGGGTAAGGATGGATAGATGCAGACAGGAGATAGACGGAGGTGGATGGATAGATCATTCCTCTTTCTGGCAGTGGCAAGTCTGCGATGAAGGCTGATTCGTCCTGACGCTAATCTTCACTCCCCTCCCCGCTCACCGAGCCGCAGCCGATTTCACTGACAAGCCGCGAGGTGTTTACACAACATGGAAGCCCCTCAGCGGGGAGGAAAAACAAATGGAGACGGCAAAGCCTCTCGTCTTTCGGCTCCCGTTAGTCAGCCCATCAATCTGGCCCGGCACGGTGTGAAGGGACGGCGGGGGAGAGATTGGAAGTCGTCTGCCTGACGCCTTGTGGCAGGGTGCTGAGATAAAGGGGGGGGGGGGGCACTCTTAATGGGGAAGAGTCAACATGGATTTAACCAAGGTAAGTCATGCCTCACTGATCTCTTGGAATTCTTTGAGGGTGTAAATAAGCATGTGGACAAGGGAGACCCAGTCGATAGAGTGTACCTGGATTTCCAGAAAGCATTTGATAAAATCCCTCATGAGAGACTCTTGAGAAAATTAAAAAGTCATGGGATAGGAGGTAGTGTCTTACTATGGATCAGAAACTGGTTAAAGGATAGGAGGCAAAGGGTAGGACTGAATGGTCAGTTTTCACAATGGAGAGATGTAAAAAGTGCTGTGCCCCAGGGATCTGTATTGGGACTGGTGCTGTTTAATGTATTCATGAATGATTTGGAAAAGGGTGTTAAGAGTGAGGTGATAAAATCTGCAGACGACACCAAGTTATTCACGGTAGTTAAAACACGAGCAGAGTGTGAGGAGCTGCAATGGGATCTTACGACACTGGGTGCCTGGGCATCTAAATGGCAAATGAGATTTAATGTGGACAAGTGCAAAGTGATGCACGTAGGGGGAAATTAAATAACCCAAACTATGAGTACACAATGCTGGGTACTAAGCTAGAAGTTACCACTTCAGAAAAGGAAGTGGGGGTGATTGTGGACAATACACTGAAATCCTCAGCCCAGTGTGCAGCAGCAGTCGAAAAAAGCAAATAGAATGTTAGGAGTTATTCGCAGAGGGATAGAGAATAAAACTGAGGATGTCATAATGCCTCTATACAAATCAATGGTGCGACCGCACCTGGAATATTGTGTGCAGTTCTGGTCGCCTCATCTCAAAAAAGACATCGCTGAACTAGAAAAGGTGCAGAGAAGGGCAACGAGAATGATAAAGGGTTTGGAACGGCTTCCGTACAAAGAGAGGCTTGACAAGCTGGGTCTCTTCAGCTTAGAGAAGAGAAGACTGAGAGGGGACATGATAGAGGTTTATAAAATCTTGAGTGGTGTGGAACGAGTAGATCGGGAACGGTTATTTACACTCTCAAATAATACTAGAACTAGGGGGCACTCCATGAAACTAGCTGCCAGCAGATTTCAAACAAATGAAAGGAAGTACTTTTTCACTCAATGCATAATTAACT
Source organism: Sphenodon punctatus (assembly GCA_003113815.1). Classification (NCBI taxonomy): domain Eukaryota; kingdom Metazoa; phylum Chordata; class Lepidosauria; order Sphenodontia; family Sphenodontidae; genus Sphenodon; species Sphenodon punctatus. Next base: position 388,831 of record QEPC01005600.1, on the reverse strand, counting down.
TATGGAATTTTTTGCCAGAGGAAGCTGTGAAGGCCAGTAGTACAGCTGGGTTTAAAAAAACGACTGGATATTAAAAAATGGACCTACTCTTGGACAGTACATCCTTTAATGGCTATTAACCAAGTAGCTTATGGGATGAACTTCTTACTGTCGGGAGCTGGGAGTGAACAACGAGGAATGGATTTGCCCATTGTGACTGTTGGTTCTTCCCCGAAATTGGCCACTGTCGGAGACAGGATGCTGGGCTTGATGGACCATTGGTCTGACTCAGTCTGGCACTAATTATGTTCTTATGAACCCTAGTGCACTTCCGAAAACAGTCATGACTGGTTGTCCCATCATGTCGTGTCCCTCATGTCCCATTGTGGCCTCTCAAGGGCATCCTCTTGCAGGTACCATCCGTCTGCTAAGTTTCCAGAACAGGCAGAGTGCAGCCTGATGGGGCTGCTGTCCCTTCAAGAAGATCCGCGAGTGCCTGCCAAGTACTGGGCAGGCTGGGCTCCGGATATTGCAGTGGCATAAGGGCGTGACAAGGCCAGCCATGTTGGAGTTGAAAACCCCCAGCAATGGGGACAATGTGGAGGGTTGAGGCTTCTGGCCCTTTAAGGGCTGAGAGACTAGAGGGCCAGCCCCGCCCACTCTGGGTATATAAGAAGAGGAGAGCGAGACAGAGAGCCAGTCTGTGCCTGGCTATGGCGAGGAGGGGAACTCTGCTGGCAAGCTGAGGAAAGCTCGCTAGGGTCCCGATCCCAGGCTGAGGAAGGCTGATGGATGCCTAAGCCGGCCGGGTCAGGCGCTCGATGCTGTCCAAGGTCGTGATGAGACTTCCCAAGGAGTGCTGTGGGAGGCCCCAATGACTCTGTGGACTTTGGGGATTAGCGAAGCCTAAGAGACTGTTTGCCGGCGAAGCACCTGTGAGAGAGATGTGTAGCTACGCCGGAGAGCTGTACTGTGTTATTGGGAAAGAGACATTGCGCCGTCTGAGTAAAAAACAACCCCTTTTGAGCATAATTCTAGGAGTATGTGACGTTGGGGGTCTAATCCTGTAGGGACTTACCCCGGGCATCGGCACTCTGTTACAGCCACATTGAAATTGCAGGCAGTGCTTAAGGAAGAGCTTGGCTCTGTGCCATGGATCTGTCCCCTCTCTTTGTGTACATACCGTCATCTTTGTGCCCTTCCTTCCCCGGAGCTCAAGTCTTTCAGAGATTTGAGGGGTGTGTGTGTGTGTTAGGAACTGGATCCAGGGGGCCAGATTCAGGAACTGGAAAGGGGCCAAAGCATGAGAGTAACCGTCAACTGTGGGCTAAAACGGGCAAGGAATGCGGATCCACCTACGTTCTGCCCCCACGTCTCTAGAATTGCAAGGGGAAGGAAATTTGGTTGGGGTGGGAGCATTGCACACACACCCCGCTACAATCCTGCGGGCCAAATAAAAAACCGTTGTGGATTTGGCCCCCAGGCCCAAGGTTCCCCATCCCCAGGCAAGCCCAGGAGCTCTGGTTTGGATGAACGGGTTGGATGCGATGTCCCTTGAGCCCCTTCCAGCCAAACCATGCTATGATTTACTTCGCACTCTCCCCAGCCCAGCTGCACACAACAGGCCTCTTCCGGGCAGAGCTCCCGGCAAACCCAGATGGGGGCAGTCATCATCGGCCACAAGGCTGTAAATCCCTTCTTCCCTAGTGTGAAACGAGATGGGACAGAACCCAGTGAAGTGTCTCGCCCAGCTGGCACGGGGAGGAACTTCATTAGCTAAAGAGGCCTTGTTCCATGACGTGCTCCCATCGGGACTCGCATCATTTGGCACCTTCTGGAAGTTTCGATCTCTCTCATCCATTTCCCTTTGCTGACGCAGACACGTTAGCCCCGCCAGGCAGCACGGCGAGAGGAAAGCCAGCTGGATCCCGGTGTGCCTTGTGCGCTGTCCGCATAAAGGGCCGCTTACGTCAATTTGCCATCAGCAACAGGAGGAGGAAGGGCCCAGCTGGGACTCCTGGCCTCAGGTGGAGCCCGCAAGGTTGTATGATCTGGAAACCGTGTTCCTGATTCGAATCCCTCTTGTGTAGACTTGAAACGAAAAATTAGGGTTGTGCTAACGTGGTTTGGGGGTTCGGTCCAAACTCTGGGTGTTCGGACTGTTTGCGAACACCCTAAATCTGAACTGCCCCCCTGCCCGAACCGGCTGAACAAAGTCTGGGTTCCGAAACCGTTCAGGCGGGGGGCGGGGGACAGGGAGTAACCTGGTTTTCCCTCCCCCCTCCCCCCTCCAGGCGCCAGGGCTCACCTCCACCCCCCTGCCCAGCCTGGGAATTTATTTTTTAAACCCCTACCCCAGGGATCGACCTACCTGGGGGTGCTGGGGCTCCAGCCGTGGGTCCGGAGGCGGCAGCAGTGGCGGGTCCGGCGGCAGCGGCGCTCTGGAGGTCTTCAGGCCGGTACTAGGCCTTCCGGGTCAAACTGGAAGGCTTAGTAGCAGCCTGAAATGCTCCAGAGCACCTCCGCCAGACCCGCTGCCGCCGCTGCCACCACCACTGCTGCTGCCAGAGCCCAACCTAACTGGTGGTGCCGGGGCTTCGGCCCTGGGTCCAGCAGCGGCAGTTCCGGTGTGCCGCCAGACCCGCCGCTGCCACTGCTGCCACTGCTGGAGCCGGGGCTGGGGCTGGAGCCCTGGAACCACCAGGTAGGTTGATCCCTGGGGTGGGTTGTTGTTGTTTTTTTTAAAAAAGAAATTTTCTAGGCTGGGCAGGGTGGTGGGGGGAGGTGAACCCCAGTGCCCCTTCCACCTGCACAGCCTGGAGGGGGGAGGGGGGAGGGAAAACTGGGTCCTCCGCCAAACCCGTTCGGGTCGAACAGCCAGAACCCAAACGGTTTCGGGGGGGGTGAACACCGACCCCGCCGGAGTTCGCACATCCCTGCAAAAAATCTCGGTGAGTGCTGCTTCCGTCGGAAGCCAGGGATTTGCCGAGATTTGTGCGGCACGGCAACAACATACAGTCTTTCCTGCTGTTTTTGCCATTTTCCGATACTTCTCACACATTGAACGGGGCTGCCGCAGGCCGGCCGGAAGCCCTACGTGTGCCCCACGCACGCCCATGGGGGCTGTGGCGATGAAAACATACCAGCAAAGTACCGGGGAAGTGCTGGAAATAGCCATAAAAGTGCTATAGAACGGCCATAAAACGGTTGTAAAATTCCCAGAAAGTGACAAAAAAGGTCCCGGAAAGTGACGGAAAAAATGGTGGTAGTGTGGAATCACTGGAAACTGATGAAGTACTGACGGACACTTGCAAGTACTCCCTAAATTTTGGTATTTCCCTTGGAAACGGGAACCCTTGCCCTCATCTCAGCCCTACACTTGTGGCAGCAGGAGCTGTAGTCCTATGATGTCAGGGGAGGGAGACAAGAGGCATCATCTTATGTTCACACAGCACACCTCAACACTGGTTCTTTAATCTGTGTTTGCCTCATCCATCCTAGGAGCCACTGATTACAGCTGAAATGAATACCTACAATACCGGGTATCCCCCTCAAATAGAGAAGGCCCAGGTACGGTAGCTCTGTAAGAGAAAGACCAGGAAATTTTAATGTCCCAATGGGGCTGACCCTCCTGGGACCCCCTAAAAGCTTGCTCTGTGGTCCCTACTTGTAGCTACATCCCTGCCGGTAGCAGCACATTCTGATTTCTGAGAGTCAGAGATTCCCTCTGGCAGCAAAGAATTGCACCCTGAGTGGGGAGCACCAGGATCCAGCCAGTGGGATGGTAGTGCCATGAGATGGCCGATAGCTGTGTGACCGCTGCCAAAACAGAGCATTCTGGGTAGAGAAGAGCTGCTCTGGGAGATATTTATTTGGTGACGGGGTTTTTAAAAAAACAACAACACGTGAGATGGTTCAAGTTTGATGGAAGGTCATGCTGGGAAATCCATTTGCATTCCAGATTTGATTCATGCATAGTATATTTAGTTCATTTGTACAATTTATTCTACTCGCAGAATTTGGATTTCCTCATTGAAGAATTTTTTGGGGGAGAGGGAGAAATATTGCAGAATCCATGGACCCCTGACTTTACGTTTGTAAGGCAAACTCAGAGAGCCCCTTCCTTTTCAGCTTTTCTCTTTCCTTTTGCTGCAGTGTCCGTCCAAGGCCAGACTCACACCCACGCTGAGGAGCGCCTCTTCAAATATCTTTTCGCCGGCTACAACAGGTGGTCACGGCCGGTGCCCAACATCTCTGACGTCGTCATCATCCGGTTCGGGCTGTCCATCGCTCAGCTGATCGACGTGGTACGTAGGCAAAGCAAGACCTAACGCCCCCTCTGCCCTGAACGTAAGTGGTGCCGGACTGGGTCAGACCCATGGTCCATCCAGCCCAGCATCCTGTCTCCGACAGTGACCAATCTCGATCACTTGGGAGAAGTCCCCAACAGGTCACAATTGGTGAAAACAGACATGACGCTAACCACCCTTTAACCACCCTTGGTGGTCATTTATGCATGTTGCAGGGCTGCATAGGGCACCAATACAGCCCTGCAACATGCATAAATAACCACCAAGGGTGGTTAAAGGGTGGTTAGCGTCATGTCTGTTTTCACC
>QEPC01005600.1:355019-381857 GCA_003113815.1 Sphenodon punctatus | reverse complement strand
GGTGAAAACAGACATGACGCTAACCACCCTTTAACCACCCTTGGTGGTCATTTATGCATGTTGCAGGGCTGCATAGGGCACCAATACAGCCCTGCAACATGCATAAATAACCACCAAGGGTGGTTAAAGGGTGGTTAGCATCATGTCTGTTTTCACAAAATGTGGCAATCCATTCTTTGTTGTCCGCTCCCAACAGTAAGACGTTATGTCCCCTAAACCTACTGGGCTAATAGCTGTTAGTGGACCTACTATCCAAGACCTTCCCATTACGCACTGGAAAACTTTGCTCAGGTTAAGGAAGCCGAGATGAGGGTAAGAGATAGATTTGTAGTACAGAGCCATGATCTGGACCCTCCTCTTCCTAAGAGCACCCTGTAAGCATCCCCGCCCCAACATCTATGTGAGCCCTCAGAGCTTGTACTCATTTTTTAAGTGGCCCCTGGAAGTGAAAAGGTGGACTAGAGAGTTCTCCAGCTAAAGGAAGGTCATAAAGTGTGTCCAGAATAAAGGGGGATTCAAATGTAGGCGATCTGGATCAGAACACAAGGACTGAGGTCAGATCCCTGATCTATCTAACCCAGCATCCTGGCTCTGTCAGGGGTGGTGCATCCATACAATTTTCTATGAGTTACGAAAATGAATGGAACCCCATTCATGTTCGTAACTAATGTTACAAATATGGATGAATAAGCAAACAATTGTCATTTGCTTTCATCTGTTTTTTTTTTTTTTTTTAAATTTAAAAAAATTCTGCGCATGGCCCAAAATGGCTCTTGGGCCAACCCTGCACATGCACCTTCTTTCCCAAGATGGCTGCAGCAGCATTGGTGCCATTTTGGGAAAGGGCACGTATGCTTAGAACGGCCCTGGCAGCCGTTCGCGCATGCAACCGTCTTTGGTTTTTGTTTTTTTTAAAAATGAATTACATTTTTTTAAAAAAATCATTGCGTATCCGCAAAATGCCCACCAGACGCCAGAAATGCTGGCGCCATTTTGGAAAAGGACTGTGCGTGTGCAGAATGGCCTGGTGGTCAATTTACGCATGCGCGGTGATTATTATTTTTTTTTAAATCGATTTTTAATTTTAAAAAATGAGAAAAAACACTGAAAACGGTACAGTCATTTATGAAAACCTCTGAAAACTAAGGGTTTTTTTGGTAAACAAACACAAAAATGAAAATGTTAGAGGTACCTCCTGCGACATCCCATGTCTCTTCAGACATTCCCTGAAGTTAAATGGCAGCAGATTTAAAACAAACAAAAGGAAGTACCTTTTCACGCAGCAGACAATACGCTTGTGGAACTCATTGCCAGAGGAGGCAGTGAAAGCCAGCAGCATAACTAGCTTCAAACGGAAACTAGATGAATTTTTTAAGGATGCTTTTAAATGATACAAAAAAGGCAGCTGATCCTTTAATCAGCTGCCTTTCTTTGTGATCGTTTAAATGTTTGGCCCGGTTTGATGCCGGATCTTTCCCGCATCAAACCGGCCGAGGATTCCTGCCCCCTCACTTGCGTCCCTGGGAACCGCTGCGTTCCCTGGTTTACAAACAGGGAGGGGGGGAAAGCCGACGAAAACTGCCTCCTCCAGGCAGTGCTGACAAACCCCCTCCCCCCTTACCCCTCTAAAGCCCCCAGTCAGTGATTAAATTTAATCACCGGCTGGGGCAGAGAAGACGGCTTCTCCCAAACCCGGCTTTCTCCCAAACCCGCTTTGGAGTCGTCTTCTCCAAAACGCGCTTGGGAGAGCGCACGTTTAAAAACGCTCTTAGAGGAGAGAGCTATAAATGCTGACTAGTAGGGGCCTCACTGATGGTGCAGAGGCACCAGCCACCAGCAACAGAGTCCTAAAGGTGCTGGTTTCAGTTTGAGGCCCAGATCCTGACACTATTGGTTTTCACAACATACTTTAGCAATGAGTTCCGCAGGCTAATGGTCCAGAGTGTAAAAAAGTAGAGTACTGCCTTTTGTTTGTTTTTAAATCTCGTGCTCATTGACGGTGACTGAGTTCACATCTTTCCACTCTGACCAAATCAACTCTCCTCCATCTCTTCCCTCCCCCCACCCCATCCCCCTGCTCTGTCACAGGATGAGAAGAACCAGATGATGACCACCAACGTCTGGCTGAAACAGGTGAGGAAAGGCTATATTTGGGAGGTATATGCCATGAGATGAGAAATGCATTTCACAAGAGGTGAGAAACCTCCAGAAATTAAGCAGCTTGGTTCAGAAAAGTCCACCCTGGTTTAGAGGCTCCTGGAGCCGCTCCCTACCCTTGTCTCCACCATGAGGGGACAAGGGATGGAATCACAGGCCAAATTATATGGTGGCGCAGGCAGGAGATTCCTCTCTCTCGATTGATTTATTTTTTTGTGCAAGGATGCATGATCTCTAATTTTGTGCTCCCACCGTAAACGCTCGCTGCCTCTCCTTCCAGCTCCAGCTGTTTTGGAGGTTCCAAAATGGGAGCAGCTGGGTACACATCCAGAAAACATGGATTCTGATTGGATTGCCCAACCACCAATCAGAATTCACATCATTGGAAGTGGATGGAGCCACTGCTGTTCTTGGCGCCGTAACACTCGTTTAGAAAGCGGGAGGCAGAGTATTTCAGTTTCAGATTTATTTTTAGGTCTGTGCATTCAGGTTTCAGTTAAAAACAACTGAACACAAAAAAGTCCTTTTTTGGTTTCTCTGTTTGAAGCACAGATACTAGGACTGTGCATTCAGGTTCCAAGTGAACACAAAAGTTCCCATAAAACATGGCTCCTGAGGTCTCTAACGGGACCCCAGAAGCTGCAGCACATCTCCACTAGGGATGTGCACAGTAACTCTCTCTTTTTTTTTTATTCAGTTCATTTTCATTATTAAAATGTCATTCGTTTTTGTTATATTTCATTACTCTTTGTTTTGTTTTCGTTTTTACTTTTGTTTTTGATTTCCATTGGTGGTTTCAATGGAAAACAAATGTTAGGTTGTAAGTTCTTTATTTTTCATTCATGTTTGATTAACTTTATGAAATTGTACCCCCAATGGAGGGCATTATGTGTGACAAATTTCAGAATAAAGTTTTAAAGGAATCCCATTTGATAAGCCGTTTAAAGTTGTTATTTTAGAAAATTCTGTGTACACATTCCTGGCTGTAAAGTCTTTTTCTCCCATCTGATTTGGATGGATCATAGCAAGATTATAACCCCCGCTCCCCTGAAGGGTATGATCTCTGCCAAAATTTCAGAAGGATTGGATAAGACTCCCAAAGTTATGTGATTTTAAAAAAAATGCATTTCTGGCTGTAACGTCTTTATATTCCATCCAGTTTACACAACATTTGGAAGGATTCTATCTCATACCTTTAGGAGTATTGCTTTCAAATATCAAAATGATCTGATGAAGGGTCCCAAAGTTATAAGCCTGCACAGCATCTGGAGAGTATGACCCTATTCCAGGGATTCTCTTATGTTTGTCACTGTAGTACAAGATGTGTTTGTGATGCTAATTGGCCAGAAGAAATGTCACCCATATATCATTCTGTACTGTGGCCACCACAACCTCTCTCCCTCACTTGTTACTGGGAAGTTGGAAGCATCTGCTTAGGAAACAGCCAGTAAGGGGTTCTCTCATGTTCTCTGTCACAGTGCTGCAGGATGTGATTGTAATGACAATTGGCCAGCCTGGATGTGTGAACCATGTCTCCTGATTTCTGGGATGCTTCCCCTGCCCCCTGCCTCGCTGCTTGAAGTCCTAGTTATGTCCCTTCTATGTCCGCCTCAGCTGGAAGCACGCAGTAAGAGACATCTCTGTGCCAGCCAGTGTGTCTTTGAAATGGCAAGCCAATTGACCAGCGGATGTATCTGCCGTCTCTGCTGTTTGGCACAGACTTCAAACCATCAACTTGCAGAGAACGCCCCAGGAGGGGGCAGGAGGCTGTTGGACAGCAGCTGGGGCTGCTCTCTGGTTCCTTTCCATAGAGGCCCATCAAAATGGCAGAGTCTCGCTGAGCTTCTGCGCCAAAATAACCCCTATGCAGGGAGCTGCGTTCCCTGTGTTTCCCACATTGGAAACAATGCGGGAAATTCAATGAACACGGGGCAAAGATACAAATGCAATTACAAATAAATGCAAATCCGTTCAGTTAATTTTTTCTATATTTTCTGAAGCTAGGCATGCACGGAAAACTCATTTTGAAGTTTTCATCCCCCTCCCCCGCAACCCTGAAAATTCTGAACAATTCCTCCCCCCCCCCTTACTCCATTTTTTTATTTGCAAAAATCTGGATGGAATTGGTCCTTTTCGCCTACGCTTTCGATGCATTCAAATGCTAATTTCTGTGGACTTTGCTGGAAAGATTTCAGCCTGCTCCCTAAAAGCCTCTCTTGCATTCCCTCTCTGTCTCCTTGCTTCCCCACCCACCTCCCATCTAGGAGTGGAGTGACTACAAGCTGCGCTGGAACCCAGCGGATTTCGATAACGTCACCTCCATCCGGGTGCCCTCGGAGATGATCTGGATCCCGGACATCGTGCTCTATAACAAGTAGGGGGCGCCATCGCGTCAGGCTAAAAAGGTCACAGGACAGAGCTCTACAGACCCCCATGGGTATCTCTAGTCTGTAACACAGAGGGCAAGAAGAGAGATTCCTTGCAGGCTCTGTCCAGACGGCCCCTTAGACCTGTACTGCCCCTCCGTTGCCCACAGCGAGCTGTCTGGTCCCATAAGCCTGCACAGCATCTGGAGAGTATGACCCTATTCCAGGGATTCTCTGATGTTTGTCACTGTAGTACAAGATGTGTTTGTGATGCTAATTGGCCAGAAGAAATGTCACCCATATATCATTCTGTACTGTGGCCACCACAACCTCTCTCCCTCACTTGTTACTGGGAAGTTGGAAGCATCTGCTTAGGAAACAGCCAGTAAGGGGTTCTCTCATGTTCTCTGTCACAGTGCTGCAGGATGTGATTGTAATGACAATTGGCCAGCCTGGATGTGTGAACCATATACACAGAATTATGTGGGGGGAATGAAACGATAACTAAACACCATGGGGGTGTTTAGTTATCGTTTCAGGCCCAGTTGTTCTGCAATTCCCCCCACAATTCTGTGTATACATAGAGTCCACCGGCCTTGCAGCCCAAGGGGTCGGTGGGTGGGAGAGACTGTGGCAAGAGTCCCTCTGGGCCCCTCTTCACAGTGCCCCAAAGCAGCGGCAGATCTAGGCGGCCTAGGGCTGAATGCCAAATTTTTGCCCTGTTCCGATTCTGTCGGGACCTGGCGTTTCGATCAGTCCGAGCGGAACTCAGACCGAACGAAATCAACCGGAAAACATTTTGTGCACGCGAAAAACGACGGCAGCCAGGCTGCGCCTGTGCGAATTGGCCCCCACGGTCCACGGGATGACGCCTGCCCTCTTTTTATGGCAGACATTTTGTGCACGCACAGCACAGTCACCGTCGTTTGCGCGGAATCACGGCAACTGTTTTGCCCCATGCGCCAATAGAATGGCTGGGAATGCTGACTGGGAAATTAACAGGCCATTCTGATTTTGCAGAACGTCAGATTGGCTTATTTGAAGTGAGCCAGCCGTAGGGGGCCCCTTCCCAGTTGAAACCCAGTTCCCCTTTCCTGCCTCTGCAGGCGCTGCTACCTCGAACCAGCCATTAACTCAGAATTCAGCAAGGAGGGAAGCTGCCCTCCCCCCCACCCCAGCCTCCCTCTCCCCATTGCCAAGCATCCTTGCTTACTTCAGCCAGATCAAGACTGGGAAGGAGACCAAAGGGAAGCTCTCAAAAGAGCAAATCTCTCTCCTCCTCCTCTAGCCTATCGTACACCTCCAACAGGCCCTCATTGGGTGCTGAATCCCACTGTCTCTCCTTCAGGAGAGAGAGACAAAAAGACTGGTTTTTCAAGCTTCAGGCCCCAAAGCTCTTGAGAGGTCAATGGGGAGAGGAGGGAATGACAAGAAACTAAAAGCAGAAAAGCGTCTGTCTGCCCTTTACACATTTGGGATGTTGGGCAGGGTGGGTGGGGGTGCAGGTAAGTATGCAAGTGGGTGGAGCTCTTCGGCAGAGGGGTGGGGCTTATTTATTTATTTAAATATTTTTTTTTTAATCCCACCTCTTCTGCTCACAGCAACGCGAGGCCGCTAACAGCAACAAAATAAAATATAAATACAATAATACATATATTAAAACTCTAATAAAACTATACAATTAAATTAATCTGGGGGGTAAAAAACAAATCACCCTCCTGCCCTAACCCACCCCTCACCCATCTCCATCACCGAATGCCTGGCGGAGCAGACAGGTCTTGCATTTCCGCCAAAAGGAGGGAAGGTCCGGAGCCAAACGGGCCTCTGCTGGAAGGCACTTCCACAGCCTGGGTGCGGCCCACTGAGAATGCCCTCTCCAGAGTCGCTACCCGGGGGACCGCCAGGAAGGCGCCCACGGCCGACCGCAAGGGCCACCGAATGCCTGGCGGAGCAGACAGGTCTTGCATTTCCGCCAAAAGGAGGGAAGGTCCGGAGCCAAATGGGCCTCTGCTGGAAGGCACTTCCACAGCCTGGGTGCGGCCCACTGAGAATGCCCCCTCCAGAGTCGCTACCCGGGGGACCGCCAGGAAGGTGCCCACGGCCGACCGCAAGGGCCACACCATGGCCCGGGGAGTGAGGCGGTCGTGCAGGTAGGCGGGGCCCAGACTGTTTAGGGCTTTATAGGTCAAAACCAACACCTTGAATCGGGCCTGAAAGACTAGAGACAGCCAGTGCCGGGAGCGGAGCACCGGTGTAATGCGCCTGTGGCGATCCGCTCCCGTAAATGATTGACCAAAGGGGTAGAGCTTGCCCACCGTTGACCGCTAAACGTTGGGCGATATGGCCTAGCATGTCACTTGTCCCCAGTCTCTTCCACCGGGAGCCCACACAGAGATGCGGGACGCTTTGAGAGGGGCGCGGCATCAAATCACGCCACACGTAAAATACCCCACGCGTGGGATTTAGACGCGGCACTTCGCGCCTTAAAGCTGGTGGCGCATTTTTTAAAAAAAATAGCCGCGAACGAAATGCCTCGACGTCGAAGTATTTAATTTGCAGCTTTAAAAGAACGGGCGGGCGGCTTTCGCCCGCGAAATGTTGCGTCTAGCTCCCACGCGTGGGGATATTTACACGCGGCGTGATTTTATGCCGCGTGTGCGCCGCGCACGTCTCAAAGCAGCCTCGGAGACCCATTCTCCCCCTGAGGGATCCACCAGGCCAAGATTACAGGAGAGCCTGTCCCCCAAGTCTGGTTTGAGCCCCGCAGCCGGGGGTTTCAAGGATTGGTGAGGGAGGGGCAGGCAGCGGAGCGTGGTGGTGGGGCGCTAGGCTGGGAGAGCTAGGGAGAGACACGGGCAGGACCAGGTCAAGCCAGTAGGGGCCAATTCCCTGGGTCCCACAGCAGGGAACCCCCCCATTCCCAGTAGCCTCAGGAGGGTGGGGTAGTAGGGGGAGAGTTCTGCTCCCTCATCTGAGGCTTCCAGGCAGACACTCCGTGCTCAACACGGTTGGGGACCTTGGAGGCTGCAATAGTTTTCAGCCCAATTTGGGGCGCTGACCTCGCGGCTCGACTGGAGGAATCAGCAGCAGCAGCAGATCCAGGCCTCCCCTGCCCCGCCAGCCCATTTCTGTCTCTCGTCCTCAAACCCTGGTGTCTTATTCCGCATCCTTTCTCTTTCCGTTCAAATGTGTGTTTCCAATCCCTGCCCTCTTGTGCTACTGCTGCTGCTGAGTAACAAAGGAGGCGGCTCACCCAGGACCAGTTTAATCGAATGCCCGTGCTAATTAACCGGCCCCCCGAGCAGTCCTGTCCTGAGAAATCAAATGACTGGCTGCGAAGACGGCAACAATGGGGCACTATGGGCCGGGTGTCACTACACGTGCAGGGGGGAGAGGGAAACATCCTGTCCATTCTTTACAGCAGGGGGGTAGGGAATGGGATGTCCATTCCCCCACAATGCTTGACTTCGAAACTTTAAAAAAATATATAAAATTGCAGCTCTCTGCTCAGGTGGAGTTTAGCAGAAGCTGAAGGGGGGGGGGAGCTAATGAGCGAATTGATTTTAATTTGTAGGGCAAAAGGGTTTTGGAGGCTGTTTTACTGGGACTTTAGAAAAGAAAGGGGGAAACAGACACGCAGGCAAAGCTGCCTAGGAGGCGAGTGTCTCCCTGCTGATCGAGACTAAGAGGAAGTTTCGTTAAGAAATAATCAGTGCCATACTGGGCCAGACCAATGGCCCTTCCAACCCAGCATCCTGTCTCTGACAATGGCCATTCTCGGAGAAGTATCCGCCAGAACATAATCTCCATCCATTCTGGTTTTAGCAATAGGACGTTAAGGGCATAATCCCCCAAGTGAACCGCTCCCATGGATTTTGATGGAGGGAGGGCTGCTCCCTGAGGCTTAAATCCCCCCACCCAGTCTCCCTCCAGCATTTAGTGCAAAGCTAGGCCGAGGGGAGGAAGTGCAAGCCCACCCAGTGGGAAGCTGAGGTAGGTTCGGTTTCTCTGGATCCCGTCTGACACAAGATCCTGTAGGCCTGGGTTGGGGAAACCATGGGGCAAAATTGGGGTCATGGTGGTTTTTTGTGTCTCCGTGTGTTTTTAATTTGGCCCCATTTTAATTTCTGGCTTTGGCCTCCAGCTCCGGCCCAAGCACAAAAGGGAGGGAGCTCACGGGGAAGGCAGCAGAGAGGAGGGTGTGAGTTTGAGGAAAGTGGATGGATTCATGGGACAGATCCATGATCCAGACCCTTCTTTCTCTTCCCTGAGCACAGCCTCTCCGCTTCCCCAGCTCCCAATCTGGATCATGGAGCTTGTGTTCATTTTCAAAGCGTCCCATTGGGGACCCCGCAATCAGCAGTGTTTGGTGCCAAGTGTTCAGCCACGAGCCAAAGTCTTGCAGGGGCCAGAGGTAACCCCCCACCCTGGTTGAATCCCCCCATAGTCATTTGGTCCCTCCATAGCCTGGATTTCTCTCATCCCAACCCGTTTTCTACCCGAGGGGGCATAAAAACCCACGAAGCCCCACCCCCTGGAAGCTCCGCCCACTGACCACGATGCTTCCCCCATTCCCCCAAGTTTCCTCTCCCCTCCCACCCCAATCCATCGTGCCCCTTCTGTTGGGCATGGGGGTAGGCTGCAGTATGAGGGAGGGGGGAAGATGAGTTGGCCCAGCTTCCAAACATGGGAGAGCCCCTTACCAAAGATAGGGAGGGCTACCAGGGCTGAGAAGACACCCCCCCCACCCCCAGATGTGAGGGAAGGACAGAAGGATACTGTGTTTCCATGGATTGGGGATGAGGGGGGCAGAGGCTGCTAGGGATGGGTGGAGTATTCTATAACTCCACACACAATGAATTTGTGGAACTTGTTGCCAGAGGATGTGGTCAAGGCCAGTAGAATAGCTGGACTTAAAAATGGATTGCAGTTCTTGGAGAGTAGGTCCATTGACAGCTATTAGCCAAGTAGGCTGACCCTCCGGAGCTGTGTGAACAACAGGGAATGGATTGCCCCAATGTAACCGGTTGGGTCCTTCTCCAGGTGACCGATATTGGCCACTGTTGGAGACAGCATGGACTATTGGTCTGATCCAATATGGCACCACTTAATGCGCTGGTGCCCCTACCAGGAGACTGAATTGGATTGGCAGGGAGGCTTGTGGTCTCTGCTCAATCCAAGCCCGGGGGAGGGCGGTGCGGGTGTCAGATTTTTGGAGTAGGCCCACTTCCCTCAGGTCAAGCCATGCACAATCCCCAGGTAGATCTGAAACAGGGACCTAATTTGGTAACTGTCGGTAATACCTGCATTTCTGGAGTACTGTCTTGGGTATTCGATGGGCTAGCCAATCATTGACCAGGTACCCAGATAGATACCCCAAACCCCAGTAATTTCTGGCACTGATTTTTCGATTACAGATCAGTAATTGATGGTTACTGATCAGTAAATAAACTGAAAAGTTGGGACGGAAAACAAACAAACAAATGGTCCCAGAAGTCAATATTCCAGAACCAGAAGTCGACATGATGGGATTTCAGGTCGCAGTCGAGGACCGATTAGTACCCAAACTTTTTTGGGTCAATTCATGTACCGGAAATTCGACAGGGATACCTGTTTCTGAAGGTACTTGTTGTTTTTCCGCAAGCAAATTTCAACTGACTCGGGAAGGTTTCTGACATCATGGTGCCCCATGAGGCGGGACGCCATCAGAAAGTGGGTGGGAACATCCCTATGGTCCACCCCCTTTCTCACATGGTCACCCCCTATCATCCCTGGAGACCCCAATTTCCCTGGATTTCCAGGGACACCCCTGGCTGACCCACAGACATTGGGGCTTTCCCCAGCGCCTGATGAATGTGGGTCCAAACTGGGAGTCTCTGGGGGAAACCCTGATGAGGTGGCAACCATAGATGGGAAGGAGTAAACCCTGGGGTTGAGGGGAGGGGCCATCTGGGTTTTGGAAGGAATGCCTGGGTGAGGAGCCAGTCAGTCCGGGGCTAGAAGTGGGGGATGGTGTTCAATCATGAGAAGGTCACCACAGTGAAAGAACCAAGAAAGATGGCCCAGCCTGGAAGAGTTTCAGAACTGTTGGCTTAAACTGTCTCTTCATGTTCCCTCTCCGCTAGCGCCGATGGGGAGTTCGCGGTGACCCACATGACCAAGGCCCACCTCTTCTCCAATGGCAAGGTGAAATGGGTCCCCCCGGCCATCTACAAGAGCTCATGCAGCATCGACGTCACCTTCTTCCCCTTCGACCAGCAGAACTGCAAGATGAAGTTTGGCTCGTGGACCTACGACAAGGCCAAGATCGACCTGGAGAACATGGAGCGCCACGTGGACCTGAAGGACTACTGGGAGAGTGGTGAGTGGGCCATTGTCAATGCCGTGGGCACCTACAACACCAAGAAGTATGACTGCTGCACGGAGATCTACCCTGACATTACCTACTGCTTCATCATCCGGCGCCTACCCCTCTTCTACACCATCAACCTCATTATCCCCTGCCTACTTATCTCCTGCCTCACCGTGCTGGTCTTCTACCTGCCCTCTGATTGCGGCGAGAAGATCACACTCTGCATCTCTGTCCTGCTCTCCCTCACTGTCTTCCTCCTGCTCATCACGGAGATCATACCCTCCACCTCACTGGTGATCCCACTCATCGGCGAGTACTTGCTCTTTACCATGATCTTCGTCACCCTCTCCATTGTCATCACCGTCTTCGTGCTCAACGTCCACCACCGCTCGCCCAGCACTCACAAGATGCCGCGGTGGGTCCGCACCGCCTTCCTGGACTTCATCCCCCGTTGGCTCTTCATGAGGCGCCCTCCCATGCTGCCCCCTGGGAGTGAGGGGGCAATCAGCCAGTACGACATGCCTGGCATGAAGCTCAGCACTTCAAGGTGTTGGCTGGAGACGGATGTGGATGACCGGTGGGAAGAGGAGGAGGAGGAAGAGGAAGAGGAGAGGACACGCAGCAGTCGCCTGCCCCTTCACCACAACCACAGCATCCAGTACCGCTACAGCTGCACCCGGCACCTAGGAAGGGGGCTAGCGGGGCAGGTTCCACGGCCACCCACCAAGGTCGACAGCCCAGCATCCTCTGACCAAGGCCTAGGATTGTCTCCCAGCATCCTGAAGGCCCTGGAGGGAGTACACTACATTGCCGACCACCTGCGGGCTGAGGACGCTGACTTCTCGGTGAGTCACTGGGAGGAGGATGGGTAGGGAGTTGATTGAATAATCGTCACTATCTTTATTCAAGACAGTTAAGATTATACAAGATAGGTAAGACCCAGGCAGACTGTGAGGAACTACAAAAGGATCTTTTACGACTAGGTGAATGGGCATTAAAATGGCAAATTAATTATTATTAGCAAGCATTTATATAGCACCAGCAATGTACCTGGCGCTTTACAAAGTAATTGAATAGACACGGTCCCTGCCCTAGGGCTTACAATCTGAGAGACAGGAGGCAAGGGAGAGACGAAGGAAGGGGACCAGAGGGAGAGACAAGGTGTCAGGAGGGGGCTCCAAGGGCGCCCTGGTAGCTCCGTCCCTGCCGCTGCCCCCGCTCTGCCTGCAACGCCGCTAGCCGCAGCTCCCCCAGTGCCGTGGCTGTCTCCGGTTGCTAGGGCAGCCGATCCAGCTGACAACAGCGATACGCCGCTTCCGGTGACGCCGCAGAATGCAGGGTCAGCGTCTAAGGCCCTGCGGCGTTCCACCAGGCTACAGGCACGTCGGTGTGTGTGTGTGTGTGTGTGTGCTGCAGGGTTAAAAGCCGGCACCGGTAACCAGAGCGAGAAGCTGGCCCCCGTCTGAAAGCTTAAGTGTTACCCTTGTGCATTTCTTGGCATTGTGTGGATTGTTTAGAGTTGTGTGTTAAGTGATTGTGTCCTAGGTATTCTTCCTCCTTTGTGGGGTGTAACTGGGTGAGTGCAAGTTGCGTGGCTGGGGGTACGTGTGGGTTCCCTTCCCCCTTCCTGGGGCTCCCTTCCCCATTCCTGAGCGCTGTGTCAACCCTCCTTCCTCCCTTCTTTACCCAGGATCCGTACCCCTCCATCCCCACAAGATCCCACCAGTCCTCCCTGACCCCCCTTCCAGTGTGAACGTGTGTGACTGGGATCGCGGTAGGGAACAGAGAGGCTCAGGCCTTCTCTGGCGCTCTGCGTCCTATGATGATAGGGACCTAGTCTCTGCAAGACTTAACAGGCCCATATACTATCCTGACGGGCAGTGTTTTCTTTCCTGTACAAACCAGAGCCCAAGTGTGACAGGCGCGTGTGTGGGGGGACGTGTGTGTGTTGGACCCTTCTCCCCCTCCCCACTCACACAAAGAGTGTAACATTCACGAGGATGCGAGGTCCCAGGTGCACGTGCTTGGCTTGGCTACATCGAGAATGATGGCTGGCTGGTCCGTGTGGTGAGGATAGGAGCACACAGAGCTCAGGTAACAGATTGTACTGGATGGAGGGAATCAGCAGGAGTTAGGTGAGGGGAGCAAGGAGTCGGGGAGGGCAGAGCGGAAGAGGTGTACTGGGTCTTGAGGAGGGATTTGAAGGTACGAAGGGAGGGGGTGAGGCGGATGTGGGCATGGAGGGAGTTCCAGGCATGGGAGGCAGCTAGGGAGANGAAAGATGGCCCAGCCTGGAAGAGTTTCAGAACTGTTGGCTTAAACTGTCTCTTCATGTTCCCTCTCCGCTAGCGCCGATGGGGAGTTCGCGGTGACCCACATGACCAAGGCCCACCTCTTCTCCAATGGCAAGGTGAAATGGGTCCCCCCGGCCATCTACAAGAGCTCATGCAGCATCGACGTCACCTTCTTCCCCTTCGACCAGCAGAACTGCAAGATGAAGTTTGGCTCGTGGACCTACGACAAGGCCAAGATCGACCTGGAGAACATGGAGCGCCACGTGGACCTGAAGGACTACTGGGAGAGTGGTGAGTGGGCCATTGTCAATGCCGTGGGCACCTACAACACCAAGAAGTATGACTGCTGCACGGAGATCTACCCTGACATTACCTACTGCTTCATCATCCGGCGCCTACCCCTCTTCTACACCATCAACCTCATTATCCCCTGCCTACTTATCTCCTGCCTCACCGTGCTGGTCTTCTACCTGCCCTCTGATTGCGGCGAGAAGATCACACTCTGCATCTCTGTCCTGCTCTCCCTCACTGTCTTCCTCCTGCTCATCACGGAGATCATACCCTCCACCTCACTGGTGATCCCACTCATCGGCGAGTACTTGCTCTTTACCATGATCTTCGTCACCCTCTCCATTGTCATCACCGTCTTCGTGCTCAACGTCCACCACCGCTCGCCCAGCACTCACAAGATGCCGCGGTGGGTCCGCACCGCCTTCCTGGACTTCATCCCCCGTTGGCTCTTCATGAGGCGCCCTCCCATGCTGCCCCGTGGGAGTGAGGGGGCAATCAGCCAGTACGACATGCCTGGCATGAAGCTCAGCACTTCAAGGTGTTGGCTGGAGACGGATGTGGATGACCGGTGGGAAGAGGAGGAGGAGGAAGAGGAAGAGGAGAGGACACGCAGCAGTCGCCTGCCCCTTCACCACAACCACAGCATCCAGTACCGCTACAGCTGCACCCGGCACCTAGGAAGGGGGCTAGCGGGGCAGGTTCCACGGCCACCCACCAAGGTCGACAGCCCAGCATCCTCTGACCAAGGCCTAGGATTGTCTCCCAGCATCCTGAAGGCCCTGGAGGGAGTACACTACATTGCCGACCACCTGCGGGCTGAGGACGCTGACTTCTCGGTGAGTCACTGGGAGGAGGATGGGTAGGGAGTTGATTGAATAATCGTCACTATCTTTATTCAAGACAGTTAAGATTATACAAGATAGGTAAGACCCAGGCAGACTGTGAGGAACTACAAAAGGATCTTTTACGACTAGGTGAATGGGCATTAAAATGGCAAATTAATTATTATTAGCAAGCATTTATATAGCACCAGCAATGTACCTGGCGCTTTACAAAGTAATTGAATAGACACGGTCCCTGCCCTAGGGCTTACAATCTGAGAGATGGGGGGGGGGGGGGCAAGGGAGAGACGAAGGAAGGGGACCAGAGGGAGAGACAAGGTGTCAGGAGGGGGCTCCAAGGGCGCCCTGGTAGCTCCGTCCCTGCCGCTGCCCCCGCTCCGCCTGCAACGCCGCTAGCCGCAGCTCCCCCAGTGCCGTGGCTGTCTCCGGTTGCTAGGGCAGCCGATCCAGCTGACAACAGCGATACGCCGCTTCCGGTGACGCCGCAGAATGCAGGGTCAGCGTCTAAGGCCCTGCGGCGTTCCACCAGGCTACAGGCACGTCGGTGTGTGTGTGTGTGTGTGTGTGCTGCAGGGTTAAAAGCCGGCACCGGTAACCAGAGCGAGAAGCTGGCCCCCGTCTGAAAGCTTAAGTGTTACCCTTGTGCATTTCTTGGCATTGTGTGGATTGTTTAGAGTTGTGTGTTAAGTGATTGTGTCCTAGGTATTCTTCCTCCTTTGTGGGGTGTAACTGGGTGAGTGCAAGTTGCGTGGCTGGGGGTACGTGTGGGTTCCCTTCCCCCTTCCTGGGGCTCCCTTCCCCATTCCTGAGCGCTGTGTCAACCCTCCTTCCTCCCTTCTTTACCCAGGATCCGTACCCCTCCATCCCCACAAGATCCCACCAGTCCTCCCTGACCCCCCTTCCAGTGTGAACGTGTGTGACTGGGATCGCGGTAGGGAACAGAGAGGCTCAGGCCTTCTCTGGCGCTCTGCGTCCTATGATGATAGGGACCTAGTCTCTGCAAGACTTAACAGGCCCATATACTATCCTGACGGGCAGTGTTTTCTTTCCTGTACAAACCAGAGCCCAAGTGTGACAGGCGCGTGTGTGGGGGGACGTGTGTGTGTTGGACCCTTCTCCCCCTCCCCACTCACACAAAGAGTGTAACATTCACGAGGATGCGAGGTCCCAGGTGCACGTGCTTGGCTTGGCTACATCGAGAATGATGGCTGGCTGGTCCGTGTGGTGAGGATAGGAGCACACAGAGCTCAGGTAACAGATTGTACTGGATGGAGGGAATCAGCAGGAGTTAGGTGAGGGGAGCAAGGAGTCGGGGAGGGCAGAGCGGAAGAGGTGTACTGGGTCTTGAGGAGGGATTTGAAGGTACGAAGGGAGGGGGTGAGGCGGATGTGGGCATGGAGGGAGTTCCAGGCATGGGAGGCAGCTAGGGAGAAGGGACGAAGGCGCTTAGGGGAGCAGGGGAGGCGCAGGAGGGTGAGAGAGGGAACAGAGGAGGAGAGGAGTTCACGAACTGGAGTACGGAGGGAAATTAGCGCAGAGAGGTAGGGGGGAGCAAGGTTGTGAAGAGCTTTATAGGTAAAGACTAGAAGCTTGTGCAGGATTCGTTCAGGAAGGGGGAATCAGTGAAGAGAAGAGAGGAGGGGCTTCACGTTGTCGAAGCGATGGGCGAGGTAGATGACCCTGGCAGCAGAGGTTTGGACGGAGATAAGGGGAGAAAGGTGAGAGCGGAGGAGGCCAGAGGAGGAGACTGAGGGAAGAAGGGGGGAGAGAGAGGAGGCAAAGTCCAGGGGCTTAATGGCCTGCTGGTCACGGAAGGGGCGTGGAGAAGGGGAAGAGGAAGGGGGACAGTTGGAGACACTCAAAAAGGTAAGGAAGTGGTCAGAGATGGGATGAGGATCGAAGGAGAGATCAGAGACAGAGCAGTTCCTAGAGAAGATGATGTCAAGAGAATGGCTATTAGTGTGGGTGGGGGAGTTGGTCCAAAGGTGGAGGTTGAAGGAGGAGGCGAGTGAGAGGAAGCGAGAGATGGAGGGCTGGGAAGGGACATCAACGTGAATGTTGAAGTCACCGAGGATGAGAATGGGGGTATCGTCGGAGAGGAAGAAAGTGAGCCAGGACTCCAATTCAGAGAGAAAGGAAGAGAGAGAGCCAGGGGGGGAGGTAGAGGACAGCGACATGGAGATGGAGGGGGAAGTAGAGGTGCACAGAGTGAGCCTCAAAGGAAGGGAAGGAAAGAGAGGTGGGGGGGGGGGGGAGAAAGTGGTTGGAATTGACAGGAGTTAGTGAGGAGGAGGCCCACGCCGCCACCAAAATGGCAAATGAAATTCAGTGTTGCTAAATGCAAGGTGATGCACATAGGGAAAAATCATCCTCACTTTACATACACAATGCTAGATTCTAATCTGGGTGAAAGCGCTCAGGAGAAGGATCTTGGAGTCATTGGCCGCAATCCCCAGCGGGATCTGCGTGGCATCCGTGTGAGATCCACGCAAGTCCCGCGCGGGATCCATGCGGCACAATGCAACCCCTATGGGGAACATGCGCAAGACGCACAGGACGCGAGATCGCCCCCAGTGCGGCTAGTTCCTTGAAGACATCAGTCCCGTGTGCGACAGCGGTCAAACAGGCAGACCGAACGCTAAGCGTTATTGCAAAAGGAATAGAAACTAAAAAGGGAAATATCATAACGCTGCTGTATAAACCTTTGGTACGACCCCACCTTGAATAGCGTGTGCAGTTCTGCTCGCCCCGTCTCAGGAAAGATATAATAGAACTGGAAAAAGTTCAGAGAAGGGCAACAAGGATGATCAAAGGGATGGATCAACTGCCGTATGTGAGGCCCAACAGATCAGGTCTGCTTAGCTTGGAGGACAGGCGGTTAAAGGGGGATATGATAGAAGTTTCTAAAAGCATGAGCAGTGGGGAAAAAATATATAGGGAGCTGTTGTTTGCCCTTTCTCACTATAAGAGAACAAGGGGCCACTCTCTGAAGTTAAACGCGCTTGTGGCCTTGGTTGATGACCTGCGCCGGGAGATGGACCATGGGACGTTCAACTTGACTGGTCCTATTAGATCTCTCGGCAGCTTTTCACACGGTCGATCGCGAGTTGCTGGTGTCTCGCTTGCGGGACTGGGCAGGAATAGGCGGAACGGTCCTACAATGGTTCCGTTCCTACCGAGCCGGTAGGACCCAACAGGTAACGTTAGGTGACAACTCATCTTCTCGTGACCTCTCGTGTGGTGTCCCTCAAGGTTCCATTCTGTCCCCGTTTAACGTGTACATGCAGCCACTGGGCGAGGTTGTGAGACGGTGCGGAGCGAGTTGCCGTCAAGATGCTGATGACACTCAGCTGTACCTCTCATTTTCATCAGACCCAGGCCCGGCAGTCTCTGTTCTCCCGGTGTTTGGCAGATGCGGGGGAGTCGATGAGGCAGAGCCAACTGAAGCTGAAGGAGTTAATGCCGGTGGGGAGAGCGGCAGGTGTGACATCTGCCGTCATTGACGGGCTTTGCTCTCCACTGGTCTCCCAGGTGCAGAGTCTGGGGGATGCTCCTTGATTCCCAGGTCTGCTTGGATGTCCAGGTGGAGTCGGTGACGAGGGGGGCTTTCCGACAGTTACATCTGGTTTGGCAGCTTCAGCCTTACCTCTCAGACTCTGACCCGGCCGCCATCATTCATGCATTTGTTACCTCGAGGCTGGACTACTGCAATGCGCTCTATGTGGTGATGATCTGGAGGTTACAACCGGTGCAGAATGTGGCGGCCCAACTCCTTGCAGGGCTGGGTCGTTGGGAGCACATGACACCGGTGCTCTGTCTTCCACACTGGCTTCCTATTTTTTTTCTGGTCTCGATTCAAAATGTTGGTTCTTGCCTTTAAAGCCCTACACGACCTAGGCCCACCTATCTGCGGGACTGCCTCACTCCTTGGGTCCTGGATCGATTTGACACTGGGGCGCCTTCCTGGAGGTCCCCTGAGTTAATCAGGGGGGCCACTATGGAGAGGGAGTTCTCAGTGGCTGCAGCCTGGCCCGGAGCTGGAACTCGCTCCCGGAGGAACTCGCTCCCGGAGGTTCGCCTGGCCCCGGACCTGTTGACCTTTCGTTGCTCGTGTAAGACCTGGCTGTTCCGTCAGNGTTATGGGAGGATTTGTTTCTTGTTATATTTTTAAGTTGGGTGGGAATGTCGTTTTATATTTATATGATTTTATTGTGATGCTGTTGTTTTTACTTATACGATTTTATTGTGAGCTGCCCCGAGCCACCTGTGGTGGAGTTGGGCAGGGTATTAAATTGTTAAAATAAAATAAATAAATAAATAAATAAATGGCAGCAGATTTAAAACAAACACAAGTACTTTTCCGCTCAGCGGACAATATAGCTGTGGAACTCGTTGCCAGAGGAGGCGGTGAAAGCTAGCACCATAACTAGCTTCAAACGGAAACTACATTCTTAGAGGATAGAGCCATAAATGCTGACCAGTTGGTGCTACTGGTAGTTGGGAGATTTCAGCAGGAGATGGGCCTGTGCCCTTCTCTTGGGTTATTGTAGCTGGCTTCTGTCGGAAACAGGATGCTGGGCCCAATGAACGGGATGCCAGTCTCAGCGGACGGTGGGGCTGACAATGCTCTTAGAGCGGTAGGAGAACTGTCTGCAAAGTTAGGCAGCGGGGCAGGAGGTGAGGGGATCCTGGCCATTCTGGAGAGACCGTACGACTTGACCCCCAGCAGCCCAATTTACACTCTCTCTTCTCTCTGCTACTCTCTGCCTCTTGGGGGGTGGGGGTTGTTCCTGGGGAAGGCAGTGTTGTACCCCTCCATTCCAGCAGCAGTGGGGAGAATGAGGGAGGACAGGAGAGGGAGAGGGGCAGGAGAAGTGGAGGAGTGAGGGGCAGAGGCAAATCTAGCTATAGGGCTCCTCTCCCTCCCCGTGCTACTACTCTGCCCTCCAGAGGGAACTGGAGCCTGACAGTGGTCAGAACGGGGTACGATCCCTGCCTGTGCTAGCCAATGGGAGGGGAGAGGGGGTTTTGGGGGGGGATCAGCGAGTATCCTCACCCAGTTAGACGGTCCAGCTGCCCCTCCTGCAAAGAGACCCAAGTGTCTTGATTCTTTTCTCCAAGCTGAAGATACCCAGTTCCTTCAAGCTCTCCTCACATGACTTGTGTCCCAAGCCCTGTATCCCCTTGGTTGCATCCTTCTGGATCTTCTCCAGCACGTCAATATTTCTACATCCTTCTTAAAAGGGGGAGATGGCGCAGAGGAGAGCAACCAAAGCAATGATGGGTTTGGACGAGCATCCGGCCATGATGCTGGAGACGGGGATATGTATTTATTATTAATTATTTATTTAGGCATTCACGTCTGCCTTTCCTTTACGGCTTTGGGCTACAGCCTAAAGAGGGTTCCCGCGTTAACCTGTCAAATTTCCCGTACCCAAATCGACCCGGTAACTATCGGATACCATGCCGTACCTGATTACAACCCAATTGGGTACCAGATCTCCCGAAGTCTCGACTTCTGGTTCTGCAATGTCAACCGATTTGTTGATATTTTTGTTGATATACTGCCACCTCCCAACATTGGTTTATTGGGTTTAAGTCAGGTTCTGACAATTTTTCGGCAACTTCCAGTCCCTGAAAACTACTTCTGGTTCCATTTTTTTTACTTTCAATTTTTCTTCTTAAAACACTTATTTATGGGGTTTCCATCCCCCAAAACCAAACTTTTCAGTCCTGGAAAGTCAACTTTTCTGTTTTCTAACTCAATATACTGACTGGTATGCCAATATACCAATTGGGAATAGGAAAACTGAAAAACCAGTGTCGGAAGTACCTGATTTTGGGGGTATTCAGGTACCCAAAAGGGCGAGTTACAAAACAAGAACA
This sequence comes from Sphenodon punctatus, assembly GCA_003113815.1. Lineage (NCBI taxonomy): Eukaryota > Metazoa > Chordata > Lepidosauria > Sphenodontia > Sphenodontidae > Sphenodon > Sphenodon punctatus. Next base: position 361,669 of record QEPC01005600.1, on the reverse strand, counting down.
ATAAAATTCACAAATTCTCAAACAACACCAAATAAAATCCCCTGATCCCTTAATATTTTAAAATAAAGCAAAGACAACTGAGTAAAATAAAGTAAAAAAATCCCTAGCCCACAGTTCCCAAACCCTACCCTAGCCCTTCCTGCCAAACGTCTGGCCAAACAAAAAAGGTTCTACATTGCCTTTCGAAAATGAACCGTCTCAGGCTTCGACGAATCTCCAAAGGGATGGAGTTCCATAATTGTGGGGCAGCTGCTGAGAATGCCTCTTTGCATGTCCTTGTGGAAACTTGGTGGGGCTGCCTCACAATTATGGAACTCCTTCCCCTTGGAGATTCGTCGAGAGATGAGGCAGTCTTTCAGATATCCTGCCATGCACCAGGGGGTTGGACTAGATGTCCTTTGAGGTGCCTTCCAACCTGATAATTCTAGGACTCTATGAACCCAAATTATATGAGGAGAGGTTGAAAGAGCTGGGTATTGTTTACCATGGGGGGGAGAAACTAGAGCTGAAACAGGCACCTAATTTGGTACCCATGGGTGAAATCCACTTTTTCAAGTACTGCGGTCAGGTATTTGACAGGCATCTGATCGTCAATCGGGTACCTAGATACCTGGGGGAGGGGGGGGAATCAGTAATTTCCATTACCAATTTTCTGGTTACTGATTGAAAAATTGGGACAGAAAACTGAAATATTGGGACCGGAAATCGATATTCCAGGACATCGGGAACCTCAATCGGGTTGTAAGTAACCGGGTGCCGATCAGTACCCGATATTTTTGAGTCAGAAATTCACCGCGTATGCCCGGTTTTCCAGGTACATGTTTCAGCTCTAGGTGGGATGTGATATTTTCAAATATTTGAAAATACCAAATATTTTTGGTATTTTCGCTCCTCCTCTGTCCCCTCTTGCCCTCCCACGCCTCCCCTGCTCCCCTAACCGCCTTCGTCCCTTCTCCCTAGCTGCCCCCCATGCCTGGAACTCCCTCCCTGCCCACATCCACCTCGCCCCCTCCCTTCGTACCTTCAAATCCCTCCTCAAGACCCACCTCTTCCGCTCTGCCCTCCCCGACTCCTCCTCGCTCCCCTCCCCTAACTCCTGCTGATACCCTCCATCCAGTACAATCTGTTACCTGAGCTCTGTGTACTCATCTCCTCACCACACGGACCAGCCAGCCGTCATTCTCGATGTAACCAAGCCAAGCACGTGCACCTGAGACCTCGCATCCTCGTGAATGTTACACTCCTTGTCTCTCCCTCTGTTCCCCTTCCTTCATCCGCCCCCACCCCCCGTCTCTCAGATTGTAAGCCCTAGGGCAGGGACCGTGTCTATTGAATTACTTTGTAAAGTGCCAGGTACATTGCTGGCGCTATATAAATGCTTGCTAATAATAATAATAATTAATAATAATAATTTGGAAATCCCAAAATGACCAGCCCCAAATAACCAAACTGGAATAACCAAAGTGGATTTGCAATAAAGCAGGAATGAAAAGCAGTTTGTATCTCCTTTGTCGGACATGGGTCCAAGTGGGTGAATTTGTCAGATACGGCATTTGCCATGAATAATATTCATTTTATTTTTACTCCCAACTACTTGCAGGTGAAAGAGGACTGGAAGTATGTTGCCATGGTGATAGACCGCATCTTCCTCTGGATGTTCATCATCGTCTTCTTGTTGGGGACCATCGGCCTTTTCTTGCCCCCTTTCCTGGCTGGGATGATCTAGGCTCTGGGCTTCGATCCGAAAGGGAAAGTCTCCCTCAAAAAACGAAACCCTAAGGACCGCTCTGAGACATTGACTCTGTTTCTAGGAAGTCACCTTGGATTAAACAGTCATCCCCGCCCTCAGTTTGAACTCTTGGGGACCCCAGCAGGGCACTCCTGAGCCAGATCGAGGAGGAGCTTTGTGTATTTAGATGCTGGGAAGTGTCTCGTTCATACCAGCTAAGGAACCAGGGGCTCCTAGAGTTTGATCTGTCTTTGAGCGGTGGAATCTGCATTTGTAGTTATGGGTCTGCAGCCGTGGCTTTCCCTCCAAGACAAACGTGCCTACGGTTCCCCAGAGAGGCCAACAATGGGGCTTGCAAGGTCTTCTGAGATGGCAGTGGGGGACTCATGGGGGGGTTTGGTGAAGATGCTTGGCTCACCTTGGCTTGCCAACAAGGTTCATTGCAAACTATTCCTGCTGGCCACTGAGATAAATTCAGTCCCTGTCTTGAACAAATCCGATCTCCTCCCTCATCCTCGTTTTGGGCCAACTTGGCATAGGAATCAGACAGGTTTCTTTGACAGCCTTCCCTTTTACCGCAAGAATCAGCTTCATTGTTTTAGGGCCAAAAGCTGAGAGAGTAAAACCAGCCGTCACTTTGGCCCTCTGGGGCTCGCTTTGACCCACTGTACCCTACCGCTACCAGATGTTGGGCAAAGGATTGCCTTGGGCCGCGTTAGTGGCTAGCCGGTGACCTTGGCAAATCTCCAAGGTCACAGCCCGGACTAAGGCGTGCCTGACTGGGCCAAAGGCTGGCCGCACTGGGCTAGTATGTCTGTTGTGCCCTGGCATAGGGACCACTGTCAGCCATCATAGTAGGGGGCGGAGTGCTGGGAGTGGGGCAGCGCTGGCTGGCTGCACCTCTGTTGTGCCGCCCCCACCCCCCGCCGGGCCACGGGGATAGCGCCCCGGCCGCAGGCATGTCAGTTTGGTGCCTCCACCCTGGGCTGCGTTGCCCGGGATTTTCCAACCTGGGGCCGCCCAGGGAGCAGTCCTGCCGGCTGCACGTCTGGTTTTATCCTTGGACTTAGGGTTATGGATGGGTTTATCGCCCAAGTTAAGAATAGAATTCTGCCTCCAATTCAGAGCAAGGGTTAGGAGGGATTCGGAAGGAAGTCGTAAGTGTAGGAACGGTCGGGCAACGGAATACGTTGCCTAGAGAACTTGTGGAATCACCTGTGTTTCAAAAGCCGATTTGACAAGCCCGTCTGCGATGCCATAGGTAGAAGGCATCCTGCTTTGGAGACAGAGGTTCTAGATGATCCTCAAGATCCCTTCCAGTTCTGTAATTCCATAAAGCAGGGGTAGGGAACTTTTCCCCTCCCAGGAGCCACTTTGAGGGCTGCAGAGAAGTTGATTGTAGGAGTGGTTAAGGGGTGTGCGCTCACCAAGAGGAGAATCCAGATAATGGAGCTGTCCCCTGCTCCCCTTGTGTGCAGGCTCTCCTCTCTGCTCCCTTCTTGTGATCTTAGGCTTCCAGTGCTTGGGGGGGGTAGGAACTGGATCGTGGGGCCAGATCTGAGAAACTGGAAAGGAGCCAAATAAAAACTAGCCACAGGTCTCATTTGGCCCCTGAGCCTGTGGTTCCCCAACCTGATCTGGAGAGGGGGGGGGGGAGCTGTTGGGTTGGTCCCAAATGTTAAGAGATGAAAACAAAGTAGTTAAGATGATTTTCTTTTATTGGAACAATTTCTGTTGGGGGACCCTCCTCCACCATTGAAGTCAATGAGAGTTTTGCCATTGGCTTTAACAGCGGACGACCGCTCCCTTCGGGACAGTACTCGCGCTCCGATTTATTGATTTATTTACATGCCTGAGGAAGGGCCCCGTGAAAATCCGGGAAACTTTCATTCTCTCCCCCCACAGAGGTTGGTGAAATGAGAGACTAGCTGAATTCGACCCCAGCTCTAAACGTGGTTCTCTGGCCTAATTCTGTAGCCTCCCGATTTGCATGTTTTCGAGGCTCGTTCCCTTTAACTGCTTTCCCCAATGCCCCTGATTTGGGCTATCGTGCTGGCCCTCTGTTGGAGTGCAGAAGGGGACAGATACTGACCGAAGCCACTCCCATTAGGGCCGCTTTGACTCGGTGGAATGCGGAATAATCTAAACCCAACTGCCTGTACAGAGGAGCCAATTTAGGAAATGGAATAAAAAAATGTTAAACTTCTGCCTGTGGGCATCTGTGTCTGTAAAGATGCGCTGGGGGTCTTCTCTCAAAGGCAGCAAGCCATTCTGGGTAGTCTGGCAAAGCACAGTTTCTTATGTGATGGGAAACTCCTCGACTTCATGTGTATTTTTGATCTGCCCCGTTTGGACTATGAGCCCCTTGAATGGGAGAGGGGGGACGTTTTCCCTCCCGGGGGCCACTTTGAAAGCTTGCACAAGTTCTGAGGGCCGCACAGAAGTTGGGGCGGAGGTGCTTAAGGGGTGCATTCAAGGCAAGGAGGGCCTCGATCATGGAGCTGTCCCCTCTCCTTGTGTGCACGGCCCTCAGCTCTGCTCCCTTCCCTTGAGCTCAGTTTTTCAGTGATTGGAGGTAGGAAGTGGAAAGGGGTCCCATAACAACTTGCCGCGGGCCGCATTTGGCCCCCGGGTCTGAGGTTCCCTACCCCTGCCCTTGAACATAAACATGAATTACGGTAATATTTTCATTTTTCTGGTAAGCAGGTCACGGTGCCTGCGTCCAGCTTTCCTGCAAACTCGACCATCTTCTATGTAGCCCCAACTACCCTAGCTCCGGCACAGAGGAAGCGCTAGGGTTCAGCCCTCTCTCTCCCCACTTCAGGCCTGCAAAAGGGGTGTGTGGAGAGGGGCTCCAGATTCTCCGCTCAATCGTTGATGAAGCCTTTTGCTCCTGCTGTGTGGTGGGGGAGACCCAGTGAGCCCTCCTTAGTCTTGAAATGGACTAGAAACCGCTGTGGCTTCAAGTCAATTTCACGATTACGATTCCCACCTTTTGGAGGAGTGGGGGAGTGGTTATTATAGAGAGTGGGGGTGTCAAGGGGAGGGCAGAGAGTGGTTTACCTCTGCTTATTGGTAAATCCAGGCCAGTTAGAACGTTCTGAGGAGGGTTCTTTAATGGTTTGGGATGATTTGGTGGTACAGATGGGGTTAGGGATCGCCTCCTATACATCCTTTCATGAATACAGAGTTGGTATTTCAGCTAGAAGGGGCCGGCAACAAGGAGGCCTCTGTGGATCCCCCGGCCAATGGTACCAATTCCTGTTGAACTCCCAAGAGGCAGAAAAGGAACAGGCCTAGTCAGTATTTTGTACAGCCTTTATCTCGACCGCAATAACAGCTTAGTTGGAACGAGGGGTGAAAGCCGCACCGTACAGTGTTTTGATTCAAAACCACAAACCAAAAAGAGCAAGAGTTTTTGTTTTGTTTTTGTTCTGGTTTTTTTTCTTTTTTTCTTTTCTGTTGCCTTTCGACACAGAAATCCCAGAGAAGCTCATGTCAGGAACACCGCCATCGTGAGGGCTTCCTAACCGGTTCCCAAGTGTAAAAATCCACCCACGCCCCAGACTGGTGCATTCCAGGTTATCGGTTTGGGGCTGGAAGAAATGGCTTCTTGAATTGCACGTCGATCAGCAGGGTCGTTAAATAAAACTCTTCTATACAATGTACAAAGGAATCAACCGTCTCCCGGTGGGTCGCTTCCAATCAGAGGCCTTGCCAACACGGGTCTTCCAGCTCCAAGGCTTCCAAAGTGCTCGAGGACACAAGGTGCAACCATATTTCCTCTTCTCTGCCCATGTCCTATAATTAGGGTGGGCCCAACGACCAGCCACCCACCCGTCAGTGAGACCGACCAGTTTACGCTGTACTGAGGACCACGGGAGAAGACCAGGGCTCCTCCCACTTTGGGGGCAGGGCTGGGGGGGCTCCAAATTAAGAGCTTCACTCTTGACCATCCCCTTCAAGCTGCCCCCTGCTGCAGTGTCTCATATGTACAGGAGAGGCGCCCCGGCGTCGCATTCCGAGGGACCGAGGAAGACCGCGAGATCCCCGTGAGCATGCCCTTCTCGGGAGTCTCCTCCCTTGTTCTCAGCAGCACACCGACACTATGAAATCAAAGACACGAGCGTTTGGAGGGGAGGGGGCGGGGAGGCCGGTGGAGATAAATAAGGCGGCAGTTCTTTCTAGAACGCTCTCCCCGTCCGGGTCTCTCTCTCTCTCTCTCTGTCCGTGTCACTCCATGGACAGCTTCACCAAGTTGGCTCGGATCCTGGCTTGGTCCACAGCATCCAGCAGGTTCTTGGCATCCACGGCCAGCGTGTGGGAGGCCGTCAGCATCTGCCGCTTGCACTCCTCACTCAGGGAAGTCACTGCGTTCTGCTGGGCCAGACGCATCTTGTTGATGAGCTCGGCCAGGTCCTTGTTCAGCAGCTTCTGGGTGCCCTCGATCTGCCGAGGCAAAGCAGAAGAAAGAGGTGGGTGCATGCAGGCCTTAGGCGTGGCATATCCCCTTCACCTTTTGGCAAGTCACAGTCTCCCATTTCCCTCTGCCTCTTGTGGGTGCCTCACCTAAAACGCCAGCTGCAGGAAGGGGAGGAGCCACAGCCAGTTGAAGGCCACTCTAGCCTACAAACTCGGTGGCATAGAGGACTCTACACCTATGAGTTTGTAGATAAGCGTGCCCCCCTCCAGAACAGGAAGGAGGGGAGCTACAGCCAGGGGAGGGCACTCTAGCTTGCAAACTTAGTGGCACAGAGGATTCTGCATCAATGGTTTTGCAGATCAGTGTGGCCCCCCTCAACCACAGGCAGGGGAGGATCTGCAGCCCTGTAAGGACTGCTCTAGCCAGCTAAATCTGCAGTCCCTCCTACAGTCTCATGAGGGCTGCCTGGAAACTTGATGGCATGAAGGAACTCTCTAG
>QEPC01005600.1:299932-314521 GCA_003113815.1 Sphenodon punctatus | reverse complement strand
CCTCACTCACCTCCCCGTAGGGATACAGCTCCATGATGATCCAGGTTGGCGCATCGTCCTCTGTGATACCGATGAGCTTCACGATGTGAGAATGGTCAAGGTTCTTCATCAGTACTGGGGGGGGCGAGAGATCAAACCTGGATCAGTCACCGAGGACGAAGGAGTCACCAGTGGGACTTGAACCCAAGACTATCGAAACTCACAGCACAGGCCTCTCTTACTTGAGCTAATGGCAGGAGCGACGTAGGAGACTGCAAAAGGCAGATGGTGACTGTGGGAGAGTGGAAGGATGGGAAGACCACAGTCCTTGGGATGGGTATCGGCCTGGGTGAGAAGACTATGGAAGAGTTGGATGATGGGAATGGGGGGAGAGGATATTAGGGTCATCCAGGGCCCCTCTGAGAGATGGAGTGGCAGGGTTGGGGGAGTTGGTGCGGAGGGAGAGGGTGGAAGGCGATGAGGTGGAATCAGGAAAGTTGGGGTGTGCAGACTGATTATAGCAGGGGTTGGGATCCTTCCCCCCACCAGGGGATGGAACTTCCTGTCTCCCCAGAGGGCGCCACAGGCCAGAGTATCCTGCGTTGGGTGGGTGGGGTGTGGCGTGCTCCACTTATGTGGGAGGCATGGCCCCGCGCCTCAGGAGCATGGCCAACACCCGGACCTGTTCCACAGAGCGCAGCCAAGTGCAGGGCTGGTTGGAAACAGCCCTTCCGTTCCCAAAGGCCTGTCATGATTTCAATCCAAATTCCAATCCAACGATTGGCGTACGCCCAAAATGGCAGACGGTGCACGGCGGTACATCCACCATTTTGTTGTGCGGTGGCCATCACCGTAAATCGGAAATGGAATCTGGTTGAAGATGGGAGTTTCAGCCCTAGACAGGGAGCATCAGACGACAGGGATGTGGGGAAGCCTCCAAGGATCAGAGGGCTGGCTGGTGGGTGGGTGGAGGATCTCCTCCATCCCTGGGAAGGGTTCCCACCTTTGGTCCTTTTTGAGCCGACACTTCCGTTTTGGCCTATGGGAGTGTCAGGTGAAAAAAGCTACTCCAGGTGGCAACCCTTCCCCTGGTGTATAATGTGGTTTAATTATAGCGTTTAGTTTGTCAATTCCGTTATTGCAAGCCACCCTGAGCCTGTTGGATAAAAGAGTGACATAAATAGAAAATGTGTTATTTATTTAATATGATTAGAAGAAGGGGTTCGACTAGATGACCTTAAAGATCCCTTTCAACTCTAGGATTCTAAGCATGATGTCTGGGACCGTGGGCTGCTGCTGCTGCTGCTGCCCTGCTCCCTACCTACCAGCTTCACTCATGAATTTCTCCTTGTTCTCGGGAGTGCAGTCCTGTTTGCACGTCTTCACCGCTACGCTGATCCGCTCCCCCTTCTGGAATGAGAAGGAAGCTCGTTTGCAGGCGCTCCTGCTGCCCCATCAGGCTCGGTCTGTGCAGGGCGTGGCACCTCCCCGCCCCACACCCCCATGTTCCAGCCGGCAGTTTCCCAGGAGGAGGTCGCCGGGGGCAACCAGACTCACCCGGTTGGTGTAAATCCCCTCATAGACCTCTCCGAAGAAGCCTTCTCCCAGAATCCGGCCCAGCGTCACATCCTCTCGAGAGATCACGTACTGGACGTCTGTGGGGACAGAGACACCGGTGCAATAGGGGCAGTGGCCAGGTGGGTCTTCCTAAGGGTCACTGGACAGTGGGGGCAGATGGCTGGGTGAGTCACCCCACTTTACAGAAATTCCAGATGAACCAAGCTCCAGTTGCGTCTCAAGGATTTGTATTGGTAAAAGCAGTCAGTGGTTTGGGGCCCTGGACAGCTATAAAAGGAGACGTGTGGACGCTCAGCGTAGTCCCTTTAAGCTTGGCTTTCAGGCCGATACTTAGCTTAGGTTGCGGCCCCCGTGATGTGGCCACCAGAGTCTGAGCCCGAGCATATTCTGGAGGCAATGTAAGACCTTTCTTTCTGGCCAAGCGTTTGGCAGGTGGGGATAGGATGGGGAGAGGGTTGTTTAGGGTTGGGGGGGTGGGGTTTAAAAGGATTTTTATATGTTTTTATATTGGAAGCTGCTTGAGCCTTAGGGGAAGGACAGGTTATTAAATTTAAATTAATTAAATAAAATCTGTCTCTTATACACATCTAGATGTGTATAAGAGACAGGCTTTACAGTCCCTGTGGACCATCTATTATCCACACGTTGTCACTTTTAATTTTCTCAGGGATCCCATGGTATTGCTCCCCCCACCCCAAGCCCTGTGCAATGTGCGGTCTGTGCTCGCCTGAATTTATCCCTGCTTGAATGAAGGAGAGGGGTTTAAAAGGTAACTTTCCAGCAGAGGACGTCAAGTTCTTGCACTCGGCCTTCTAAGGTACCTATTTATTTCTTTATATTTATTTTATTTATTTATATTTCTTAGCCGCCCCCTCATGCCCATGGCATCTCGGGGCAGCGCACAACATAAAAACAATAAAAAACAACAATTAAATACAGCAAATAAAAGCATTTAAAAACAACAGCTAACCCCACCCCCCCACACACACATTTTATTTTCCCTACCCCCGTTCCCCCCCCCAAAGGCCTGGGAGAACAGTCAAGTCTTACAGGCCTGGCGGAAGGCCAACAAACTTGGGGCCAGACGAGCTTCTTCCAGGAGGACAGAGCTGGTCAGAACCATCAAATTCTAGGATTTTAAGGTTGGGGTGACCTCAGAGGACATCTAGTCCCACCCCCGGCTCCAACACAGGATAAGCAGGGGGTTGAACAGATGACCCTCAAGGGTCGTCTCCTCGTTTGCATTTCAGTTCCACCCATCATGCCTCGGTCAGGAGGAGCCGCCTCCTGCCTCCGTTAGAAGCTGCTCGAACCCCGTCCTGCTTGGTCCCTCCAAGATCTGGATCCACAGGGAAGCGTCTCCTTTCAAGGCCAGCCTGAGGAGGCTGGGTAGATAGACAGCACCTACCTCCAGACCTGGGTCTTGAGGCCTCATCTGGGATCTCAGCGTAAATATCTGACTCTGGAATGAGAAAGCCAATTCACCCATAATGCAGACAGGCGAACCCGTGCCAGCTTTGCTGGTTTCTTTCTATGAACCCCAGCACCCCGCACCCCTTTACTCCTTGTCTTCTCCTTCTAGGCTGTTCATGGTCTTGCTCCTCCATGACTTTCTCCCCTGGTTTCCCACCCAGAAACTTCGCTCCTCCTCTGCCAACCCCCCTCACCCACTCCTGCTCCCTAAGCAGTCTCCTCTTCTGCTCTCAGGCTGGCCCCTACACCTGAAACTCCCTCCCCAAACACACACACTCTGCTCCTGCCCAACCTTCAGATCCTCCCTGAAAAACCTTCTGTTCATCTCTCTGCTTCTGTCGATGCTGACTTACCCCTCAGAATCCCACCCTCCCCTTGGAACTAAGCTCAGCACGTGCACCTGCAACCTTACAGCCCCCTGTCTCTCCCTGCGTTTCCCTTTCTCCCTTGTCTCCCCTCCCTTCTCGATTGCAAGCCCCTCCGGGCAGGGACCTGTCATCAAATCACGGCTTTCAGCACCAGACAACATTGCTGGTTCTATATAACAGGAATAAATAATACTTATGCACAGGCATCGAGTCACCTCTTAGCCTTCTTAGCACGAACACACTCATGCCCTTTCTGCCCCCCCCCCCACTTCGTTCCCCTCACCCCATCCCGGATTCCCAAGCAGTCAATTCACAGGAGCACCAGACTCACCCACGCTGATGCTCTCCGTGAAGGTTGCTCTCCTCTCTTCTAGGTGCCTAGGGAGAAGAGGAGAGGTGTGGAGAGGGGAGCGGGACACGGGTTCCACAACTGTCCCACCGGCAGATACGTGACAGCAGGGAAAGGGCCGGAGACTTCCCATAAAGCAGCAGTTCTAGACATGTTGCTGGCACGGCCCCATTTTGAGACTCAATTCTGGGACCCAGACAGCAATGCAGACATGCAAAAATATAGCCAATGGGAGATCCCATTTGCAGGGGTGTGTGGCCCCCCCCCTCCTCCTGCTCCCCCTGGGGGTCCTGACCCACACTTTGGAAAGATCTGCAGTAAAGGAAACATGAGCTAAATTGCATCTCGGGGCAGTCCAGCTCTCTGACCCCCTCTGCAACCCATCCAACCTGGCCAAGCAGCTACGCTTACTGGAACTGAAACAGGCAGGTAATAATACCCAAATTTTCAAGTAGCCTATTGGGACCCGAGTACAGAGTCAGGCACTCAATTACTAGAAAATACCAGGTATTGCTGTGACCAATTAACCATTTTACCGATCAGTAAATGGTAAATCGGCACCAGAACTCGGGGGGGGGGGGAAATTGGGACGGTAGATCAGAAAAACGGTACCGGAAGTCAAAATATCAATACTGGGAAATTGAGAAGAAAAACATTACATCGAGAACCTGAGTATCCCATCGGGCACTAATCGGGGAGCGATTAGTATTCCGTGTTACCAGGCTGGGTCGAATACCGTGATTCTGGCAGGGAAACCTGTTTTTGCGGGTACCATTCACCTATCTCATCCACCTTTCGGTTTCCAGGGGCCTATCCCCAGGGCACCAGAGCAGACAGGCTTAGACCACATTTCCTGGGCTCCCCGGAGAGCACCGAGTAAGATCCTTGGGATGAGAGGGAACCCCCTCCCCCTTGCTGATCTCCCTGATCTCCACTTGGGCGTGCCCCACAGCACCCTCTGCTGGGAGGGCCCTACTTACTGTAGTGGGATTTGCGGCAGGCTGATCCTCTGGTTCTCTGTGGGCAAAGAGAAGAAGGGGCTTTATTATCACTTAGACTAGGGGACCCACCTGAAATGGGGAAAGACCAGCAATAAATTCCTTCCAGTCTGCCATTTCCCCCCTCTGTCTCTCCTTCCTGTCCTGTCTTCTCTCCTGACCTCTCTCTCTCTTCCTTCCTCTAGCTCCCTGCCTCCCCTAGGTGGCTGGGCTGTGGGGATGGGCAGAGGGGTGTCTTAACTGACTCAGAGCTTCCACACACAATGGGTGTCTTTAGATGCAACATAGATTGGGGGTTTAAAATGTTTGCCACGTGACTGTGTGTCGTGTCTAAGCAGCGGCACTATTTTGGGGCACTGGTCTACCCCCCATTAGCCAACCATTAACTCCTCATTGGTTGTATGGATATCTCGGATGCAGTTGAGTGTTTTCCCTCTCCCCACGGCTAACGTTGTGTCTAAAGACATCAGGTGGAGTGTGTTCACAGCCATTTCTCGTCTGTCTGCCCCAATTCCTCCCTGTCTGCCCTGAATCCTCCACTCAATGTCGCTGCCAAGCTCATTCTTTGCTGCTGCACACTGACAGCTCACCTCTTGCTGCTGCATGCTGACAGCTCATTCTTTGCTGCTGCACACTGACAGCTCACCCCTTGCTGCTGCACGCTGACAGCTCATTCTTTGCTGCTGCACGCTGACAGCTCATTCCTTGCTGCTGCACGCTGACAGCTCATTCCTTGCTGCTGCACGCTGACAGCTCATTCCTTGCTGCTGCACGCTGACAGCTCATTCCTTGCTGCTGCACGCTGACAGCTCATTCCTTGCTGCTGCACGCTGACAGCTCATTCCTTGCTGCTGCACGCTGACAGCTCATTCCTTGCTGCTGCACGCTGACAGCTCATTCCTTGCTGCTGCACGCTGACAGCTCATTCCTTGCTGCTGCACGCTGACAGCTCATTCCTTGCTGCTGCACGCTGACAGCTCACCCCTTGCTGCTGCACGCTGACAGCTCATTCCTTGCTGCTGCACGCTGACAGCTCATTCCTTGCTGCTGCACGCTGACAGCTCATTCCTTGCTGCTGCACGCTGACAGCTCATTCCTTGCTGCTGCACGCTGACAGCTCATTCCTTGCTGCTGCACGCTGACAGCTCATTCCTTGCTGCTGCACGCTGACAGCTCATTCCTTGCTGCTGCACGCTGACAGCTCACCCCTTGCTGCTGCACGCTGACAGCTCACCCCTTGCTGCTGCACGCTGACAGCTCATTCCTTGCTGCTGCACGCTGACAGCTCATTCCTTGCTGCTGCACGCTGACAGCTCATTCCTTGCTGCTGCACGCTGACAGCTCATTCCTTGCTGCTGCACGCTGACAGCTCATTCCTTGCTGCTGCACGCTGACAGCTCATTCCTTGCTGCTGCACGCTGACAGCTCATTCCTTGCTGCTGCACGCTGACAGCTCATTCCTTGCTGCTGCACGCTGACAGCTCATTCCTTGCTGCTGCACGCTGACAGCTCATTCCTTGCTGCTGCACGCTGACAGCTCATTCCTTGCTGCTGCACGCTGACAGCTCACCCCTTGCTGCTGCACGCTGACAGCTCACCCCTTGCTGCTGCACACTGACAGCTCATTCCTTGCAGTGCACTGTCTTTGTGCTCTAAGCACCTGGGGTGTGTGATTAGTGAAGAATGAGCTGGTTAGCTGCAGCACAGAGCAGAGAATTTGGGGCAGACCCGATTGCTCTCCTGCATGGACTACAAGTCCCAAAATTACATGGGAGGGCATTTGCAAGGAGAGCTTCTGGCGTGAGGGACAGGCAGGACCCCGATTAGCCCCTGGACATGGAAAGGCAGCTGTTGCGTCTAAGTACTGCCACGTATTAAACACGGGGAAACTGCGTGGCTACACAATGGTGTCAACACACATTCAGCCACCTATTTCCATGGTGTCTAAAAGTGACCTCAACGTGGGGGAGGACTTTTCCTACGCTGCAACCGTCTTTCCTTCGTCCCCAGTCGGTGACACGGAGGTCCTCCCTCCGCCCACCTTGCTGCCGGTCAGTGCCGAGAGCAGCTCACCTTTCTTGGGACGGGCAATGAGCGAGGTCTCCGAGTCGCACTGCAGCCGGCAGTAGCCGTCGATCAGGTCAGCCATGTTCTCTGCTTCAGCCAGGGAGGAGGTTTTGATAGTCAGGGACTGCAAGGAAGTTCAAGGGACAGAATGATCTTACCATTACATAGCACAAGCAACGTGCCCAGTGCTCAAAAGTCATGACTACAGACAGGTCCCTGCCCTGACAGGCTTACAATCTAGGATGGACAAGAGTGGCGAGATGAGGGAGGGAGAACATAGGGAGACATTCACTAGGTTGGGAAGATGCAGGCGCACGTGCTGAGCTTAATTACAGGGGGAGGAGAAGGATTTAAAGGAGCAGAGGGGATGTTTTTAGACGGACAGCAACCCATGCCTCTGCTCCACCTCACCCCCAGGTGGCCCATCAGTCTAAAGGTGGGCCTCCAGACGTGCAGGCGGAGCAGAGGCGGAGCCGGCTGTCCCTGCTCTGCTCCAGCCCTGCTTGCGGTGCTCTGGAACATCCCAGAGCACTGGGACTGCCCAAACCTGGGACACCGGCATGGGGTGGGGCCGCTGTCCGTCTACTTGCAGACAACCACTGCAGCTCCGCTTCTAGCCAGGGGTAGCCCTGGGAAACTGTCACAAAGAGATACTGGACTACAGGTCTAACAAATATCCAAAGATAAAGGTTAAACATGTATGTAATGTTAAAACTGAGAACTGTAAACTCACTTCATGTAATCATGCAATGTAAAACAGAGCTAGAAACTCATTTCATGCAACGGTGGGAGACAAGCTAGGCTGTGTGTGTATTCAGAAAGGCTAACACCTGGAGACACTAGACAGAAGTCCCACGGAGTTGCAAATTAACTTCCTTCTGCGGACGTGACTACAGGCACACGGCTCTCCAAGCTTCTCCAGGCGGGAAAATCAAACAAAGGGATTCCAAAGATATTTAAGGGAACATCTTTGTTATCAGAGACAACTGGAATTCAATTAAACCTCTGACTCTGAGATGAGTCTTGGACTGCAGCTGGAAGGCATCAGCTCGCCTGCCAGCCAGACTGCTGGAACTATGGACTGAGAGAAAGAACTTTGATTCTAACCAACCTAAAATTGGTGCCCAGCCGCCTTACACCACTGGCTGAGAAAGGGACATTTATAGGGTAAGACTTTAACTAGGGATGCACGGAGTACAGATTAGGAATGCGTTATTTGTTTACTTTATTAGCCACTCTGTGTCAACTTATCTTTGCTTGTGTAATCAATAAACTTTCTTATTCACTAAGAAGTGTCTGTTGTCTAGAATTGGGGACACAATCTAAGTACTGGTGCCCTCAAGCACTAGCAAACCCAGAGAGATAGTGTGTAAACGGGAAGTTTCTGGGCGTTTGGGAGACAAAAGGATTCTCCCCTTTGCAGGACCGAATCAGCCAGAGAGAGAACTGGTTCAGGTGGGCTGCAAGTGAGGGAAATTGAGTCACCCAACCCAGAAAGGTGGGGTAGTGGACCCCCCAAAACCCGTGACAGTAACCCCACAGAGCTGAGGGTGGCAGCCCAGAGAGCGACAGGCGATCCTCCTACAGCAATATGGTGTGGGGGAGGGGGCACCATGTGGGTGGACCACAGGCACCAGCCGGGTCTGTGTAAACTTGGGGCGGGCCCGGCTGCCACCCCCCAGAGCAGGTCCATGGGTGGCCAACAAAAAGTAGCCAGGGAGCAACCTATGGGGGTGAGGAACCAGGGAAAGCTTGCTGGATGAGGTAGATGTGTGGGAAGGATCTGAAGGTTGAGAAGGAGGGAGAAGAGTGAATGAATGCATTCCGGGAAGGAGTCCCAGGCATAGGAGGCAGCACAGGAGAAGGAGTGAAGAAGGTTCAAGGAACAGAAGACTCTGGGCCAAGTGAGGGCGGTGGCAGAGGAGAAGATGAGTTTCCAGTGGAAAATGGGGGTAGAAAGATAGGGAGGAGCAAGGCCGTGTAGAGCCTTGAGGATGGAGACAAGGAGCTTGTGCTGAGTGCGGATGGACATGATCAGAGCAAGGAGTGAGGTAGCTCACCTTGGTAGCTAGCGGAGTGGTGAACGGAAGTGAGGGGGCCAAGGGGAGAGCGGGGGAGGCCCAGTCAGAAGGAGGCGACAGTCGTCAAGGGAAGAGATGACTAGAGCGAGGACTAGGGTCTTGGCAGTGGCAGGAGTAAAGCAGGGCCAGATTTTAGCAGGTAGAAGGAGATCTCTGCACGGAGATCCCCAGAGTCAGAGGGGCACGGAATCCAGCCGACGATGATCCAGATGTCAGTCAAGTCAAAGATAAAGTGGCCAATGGCCATTAATGTTGGGGGAGGGTTAAGACCAGAAGGTAGGGAACCTCTGGACATGTTTGGCCCACTAGAGAGCTCCAGGGCTGAAGAGGCAACATGACCCACCCCTCGCCAACCCCAACCCAGCCTGCAGCGGGGAGAAAGTTCTCCACACGTGCTCTAAACCAGAGGTGGGTGTGGGAGAGAGGGTAGCAGGGGGCGGGGGGGGGGGGATGTGCTCTGCTCAATTTTTTGGATACCTGCCACCAGTTGGACAGCCCTGCTTTAAGCCATGCCCCTAGAGATGCAGGAGTCAGTAGCAGAGAGATCAAACTTCAGAAAAGCCAAGTATCGGGAAAAGAGGCCTCACTGACCCAAGCCCCTTCCAATCAACCCTGCTCTTAGCATTATTAAGCATTTCCAATGCTCAAAGTGCCTTACAATCCTTCTCTAGTTCCCTCTCACCACAACCCTGTGAGGTAGGTCATTATTATTCCCATTTTACAGATGGGGAAACTGAGGCTGAGAGACAATGACTGGCCCCAGGCCACACCCAGTGAGTCCATGGCTAAGACAGGATTTGAACCCTGGAGAAGGAAGGGGAAGGACAGGGATACATACGTTCTCAAGTTACAACTGGGGGAACAGAGGCTGAGCGACAGTGACTTAGTCAAGGCCACCCCAGCGATTTCATGACTAAAAGGGGATTGGAACCCTGGTCTCCCAGACCCAAGCCCACCACCTTATCCGCTAGGTGGATACCAGCTCTCTGATGCTGAAGCAAAATGCAACCTAAGGATCAGAGTATCATGGCCAGAGCAATGGTCCAACTAGTTCAGCATCTTGTCTCTTACCCACAACCACCCCTGGATACTACGGCCCCTATATGGCCTAGGCCCTACTTATCTGCGGGCCCGTCTCGCTCCCCAGGCTCTCGATCGACCCCTGTGGCCGACTGGGGGCACCTTTCTCAAAGTCCCCCAGGTGGCGACAAAAAGGAGGGCGTTCTCGGTGGCTACGCTGAGGCTGCGGAGCTCCCTCCCGACAGAGGCCTGGATGGCCCCGGGTCTCCCCTCCTTCTGAAGACAGTGTAAGACCCGGCTGTTCCGCCGGGCCTTTGGTGAGGGAGATGGGTAGGGCTTAGGGTGGGAGGGTTTTTCTTTTTGTATCATGTGCTCCACCAGCTGGGTTTTTTATAAGTCTGTTTTTATTATATTGATTGTGATATTTTATTGTATTTTTATATTAAAATTGTTAGGGGCCCCGAGCTGCTTTTAGCAGGAGGGCACACGATTAAAAACCGTCAAATAAATAAATAAATAATTCTGAGAAAATGGACAAAACCAGGGCATACATGGAATGTCCAATCCCCTGTCCTTCACTCCCGGGAGTCAGAGGCCTCATCTCCTGCCCCTGTTTGAGGAACTTATCGAGGAACCCCTTTCTGAACTCAGTTATGCGATTCACCTTCACAACCTCCCACAGCAAAGAGTTCCACAAGTCCACGGTTCTGTTGTGTAGAAAAGCACTTCCTTGGCTTGTTTGGTTCATTTCACACTAACCTGAGGGTTCCCCGTGAGCACCAACTGCAGCATGGCCCGGCCCTCCTCCACAGTTGAACACTTGATAGATTTGATCTGCTTGAACTCCGCCAGGCACGTGGGCTGCAAGCAACACAACATCCCCGTTGTGGGTGGAGAAAGCCAAACTGTCTCGAGTGCAGAGACCGCAAACTGGTGTTCAATAAAACCCTGCTCTGCTCCCTCTCCCTCTGCACGTGTAGCAGAAGCACCTTGGCTTCATCTTCAAGGCCTTGATCCTCCCTATCTTTCTGCTGTCATCTGGGAGCTTTGCACCTCCTCTGCCACCCCATCTCCTGCTCCCTGAACTACAGCAGACAAGAAACTAGAGAGGGACCGAGGGTGGAGCATCTCGAACCATCAACCAGGAGAGATCTGTGTAATCTGCATTTTTTTCCTCCAGATTCTGCACACCTAGGAAAGCTAACTTCTGTCAGCAAATTGGGAAACTAGGCAAAGTTTGCAAGCCAGGGAAATCCCCCAGCAATCCATGCCATCAATTAGGAATATCACATAACTTGAAAGCTTCAAAAATAGGACCTAGACTAAGCAGCAGCTCACACTGCCAGCATCCCACCGGGCTTCCTCATTAGGGTTGCAACCTATGCACATTTTTAAGGAACACTTATGGAAAATAAGTGGTTCTCCTCCTACCTCTCTGACCGCTCCTTTAATGTGTCTCTCTCCAACTCCGCCTCCTCCTCCTTCCCCATCTCAGTTGGTGTTCCTCAAGGCTCTGTTCTTGGCCCTCTCCTCTTCTCGATCTATACCTCATCCTTAGGCAAACTCATTGCCTCCCATGGCTTCCAATACCACCTCTATGCTGATGACACTCAACTCTATCTCTCTACTCCCTCTCTCTCTCCCTCCTGTCTCTTATACACATCTAGATGTGTATAAGAGACAGGGGTCATCTACCTCGCCAGTCGCTTCGACCATGTGCAGCCCCTCCTCTCTTCGCTTCACTGGCTTCCCCTTCCTGAACGAATCCTGCACAAGCTCCTAGTCTTCACCTATAAAGCTCTTCACAACCTCGCTCCCCCCTACCTCTCTGCACTTATCGCCCTCCATACTCCAGCCCGTGCACTTCGCTCCTCCTCTGTCCCTGTCTCTTATACACATCTAGATGTGTATAAGAGACAGGCTAAGATTCGTCCTTTTCTCTCTGTCTCGTCTGCCAAAACTCTCGTTCATGCTCTGGTCATCTCTCGCCTCGATTACTGTAACCTCCTTCTCACTGGCCTTCCCCGGTCTCACCTTTCTCCCCTCATCTCTGTCCAAAACTCTGCTGCCAGGGTCATCTACCTCGCCAGTCGCTTCGACCATGTGCAGCCCCTCCTCTCTTCGCTTCACTGGCTTCCCCTTCCTGAACGAATCCTGCACAAGCTCCTAGTCTTCACCTATAAAGCTCTTCACAACCTCGCTCCCCCCTACCTCTCTGCACTTATCGCCCTCCATACTCCAGCCCGTGCACTTCGCTCCTCCTCTGTCCCTTCTCTCACCCTTCCACGCCTTCTCTGCTCCCCTAAGCGCCTTCGTCCCTTCTCACTTGCTGCCCCCCATGCCTGGAACTCCCTCCCTGTCCACATCCGCCTTGCCCCCTCCCTTCATACCTTCAAATCTCTCCTTAAAACTCACCTCTTTTGCTCTGCTCTGTCTGACTCTTTATCCTGCTGATCCACTATTCCTATACCTATGGTCTGTTTACCCTTATCCTTGCCACATGGACCTGCCTGCTGTCATTCTCATCGTAACCAAGCCAAGTACGTGCACCTGAGACCTCGCATCTTCATGAATGTTAGACCCCTTGTCTCTCCCTCTGTTCCCCTTCCTAAGTCTCTCCCCCAGCTCCTGTCTCTCAGTTTGTAAGCCCTAGGGGCAGGGACCGTGTCTATTTTATTACTTTGTAAAGTGCCAGGTACACTGCTGGCGCTATATAAATGTTTGTTAATAATAATAATAATCATAAAGTGGAAATTGGCCTTAGGCGCCAATGCAGGTCCATGTATTTTCCATAAGTGTTCCTTAAAAATTTGCATAGGTGGCCACCCTATACTTCATAGTGTTCCCCATTCGGGCTGTAATTCTGCCGCGAAAGAGGCCATTTCTGTGACAATCTGGACCGGAGCCAAGTTCCACAAAAACAGCATCCATAGCAGCCTCACGGGATCCACGGGTCCCTGAACAGAAGACCGCTAGGCCCAGTTCCAACAGCAGGCCCACACAATCCCCCACACCGAATCAGCCCTTCAGGCTGGTCCAGCGACAGAAGACAGAATGGCGAGTGGGGCGGCTTCCAGGGGCCCTCAGAGAGGAAGGCCTCTTGGGTGGCACGGGTGAGAACCGAGGGCAGCGTTGCCATGGAAACCCATCATTTGGGGCTTGCCTTTTAGCTCCCTTCTCCCTTCCAGAAACAGCTTCCCTGGGCACAATTGGCAAAGGACCAGGAGCCAGTTCTAGGCCACTGTCACAGTACAAAACACAGTGCTGGGGAGGGGAAAGCTTAGCCACCTCTTTGGCTGGGGTGGCACAGGCCTCAACCCTCCTGCCTCCTTCCTTACCTTTGCTTCCTTGCTCGTCATCTGCCGGATGCCCTTCGGTCCAATCACCAGGTCCACCGTGATGTTCCATCCTTGCTGGAGGGGAGGGAAATTAAGCCAAGTAAGGATTCCCTTCATCCCTGGAAACCTGTTCCTCCCCACCCCGGTTCCTAACAGCAGAGAGCATGCGGGGTGGGGGGACGGTGGTGCTGGTGCCACGTACCCCTGGCTAGCTCCCCACCAAACCCGCCCATCCAAGACTCACGATGAGCTCGCAGCGGTAGCTCTCCTGGTCGATGTGGGCGAAGCTGGAGAGGGTGCTGAGGAATTTGAGGATGCACTCCTCCTCCCGCAGCAGGGCGTACTGCTGGAACGTCTGCTGGATCATCTTCCGGAACTGCTTGGGCTGCGGGGTTAGCGGAGACGCGGAGAGAAACTGAACCATGGGCCCCACAGACGCCATAGACCCATCTCCGGCCTCTTCCGGGATACCCACTGCCTCCCTCCCCACCCATAAATCTCTCTCCCAGGAGGCCCCCTATGACAGGAACTCCCACCCTGAACACATGCACTCTGCTCCCTTCCACCCGACCTTCAAATCCCTCTTAAAACCGACCGCTTCCATTTCTCCCCAAACCCAGAGATTCCTTGGTTTTGAGTCATAACGAAGGAATTGATGTGGTTTGGGAGAAAGGGAAATTATAACTGTTTATCCTCAGGCTACCACTCTCCCCTAGACCTAACCTTAACACATGTCCCTGAGACTTCTCCTCTTCGTGAATGCCTCCCTGTGTGTGTCCCCCAATCCCCTGTCGCCCCTCCCCCTGCTCCATTCTAGATTGTAAGCTCCTTGGAGGCAAGGACCTGTCTCTCTTCCCGCAACGGTTTACCACCGGGAAAAGAGTGTTGGTTATATAGAAATCAAAAAATAATAATTCTAATATTTGCCCTTCCTTGAAAGCTCAGGGTGGCTTACCAAAAAACAAAAAAAAAAGGTTAAATTGTTATGTGTAACGTTTGCTGGATCCAAGTGCTATGGCAGGGGAGACGGGGGTGCATGAAAATAAAGATTATTATACTCGTAATAATAATGCTAACAATACCACACATGCAGAGAGCACTGCCAACATCCTTTAATCCTACCCTAGTACTGGGCTCCCCCCATCAGCCCTTCTATCCTGACCCACAGCTTCTTGTTAATCCAGCACTGGCCTCTGCTACCTGGTTTTGAAAGTGTCAGACATGATAGCAGAAAGCGAGGAAGAGAGACCTGCTAATAGGGATGTAAGGAACTGCCTAACTGAGTCAGACCAATGGTCCATCTTAGCCCAGTATTGTCACAACCTGACACGGCAGCAG
>QEPC01005600.1:251579-288499 GCA_003113815.1 Sphenodon punctatus | reverse complement strand
CTCCTGCTATTTCGGTGTTTATGTAAGACCTGGCTGTTCCGCCAGGCTTTCGGCAAGGGGGGGGGGGCGGTCTTTTCCCCCTGTATTATTGTGTTTTTAACTGTTTTAAACTGTTTTATTGATGCTGTTCGCCGCCCCGGGCTGCCCTATGGGCAGCAGGGGCGGGATACACATTTTAAATAAATAAATAAATCAAATAAAAATCCTACCCATTAGTTTCTTCCTATCCCAGTCCTGAGAGCCCTCCACCCATTTCTGTTACTGCCTTTCAGTCATAATCTATAACCCAGGCTTCCCACAAGCTCTGCCAGTGGCCCACAATCCTGTCCTGGGCCTGCCCTTTAATCCCTTGCTAGCCCATCCCCAGCCTCCCGGCTATCCCTGCAACACCCCCCACCCCAAACTGCAGCCCCCCCTCCCCCCCACCCATGCACAAGCTACAGAGCTGGAAATCCTGGATGAGACTGACTACCCCATGCCCCCCCCTCCCCTCCCACCAGCAGTCCCTGTTCCCCAGTCCCCATGGCATATGGGGATGTGCATGTGCGGGAGCTGCCCATACCTCCACTCAGCCTCGACGTGCAGGCACTCATACTTCTCCTGGACCTCGCCCACCGTCAGGTCCGGGTGCAGCCAGTGGACCTCGTCAGACTTCACGTGCTTCAACCGCAGGCCATAGCACTTGGCCAGCTGGATGTCGGGACCGATCCTCCCGCTCGTCAGGATGGAGTCGATGACTTCCTGCAAGGATGGGGCAGGACATCAAACATACCCTCCAATAGTACCTCTTTGCCCAGTACAGTAACAAGTTTTGTTATCTTGTACCTGGGCTCCCAGCAGTGTAAGGTTTGTACCAGATTCAGCAGACAATGGGGTGCGGGGGTCACTGACACCACATTAATCTAGCTGGGGAAAAAAACCTAGTTGTCAGGAAGGGACTATAAAATTGAGATTGGGGGTTCTGACTCATTCATTGCTAGGGGGTGGGGCACCTTTTCTCACTTTAACGAGCTTGGGATAAGCAGGGCAAAGAAAGAAAGGTAGCATGAGCACTACGGATTTGGATTAATCTATAACTGTCCCCAAAATGGCAGTTGCTGATTAATCCGTGCCAAACCCCGACATGCCCGTTGGTAGTTCAGTTTAAAACCTATAAATAAAACGAACTAAAAAGACCTGTGCGATACCGTGTGGAAATGGATGCCGGACTGTTCAGTGCAGGCGTGACCTTTTCCAAAATGGTGGCGGTAGCGCCACCGCCATTTTGGAAATGGCTGCACATGCGGAGAATGGTCTGGTGGGGGCCACTTTGCGCCATGGGTTTTTTGATAGTTTTTAAAAATATTTTTGTTTTTAAAATGGATTCACATCTGGAAATTAAAGATACAGATCTGTAACGGATCCAAATCGGTCATGTTCTCCGGACGCCCGTACCTAGGTAACCCCCACCCCCCGGGCAGGAGGGAGCTGAAAATTAACCGAGGTAGGATGGGTGTGGGTGTGTTTGTGAGAGAGGATTCTTTAGGGACTGTCGCTGCTTCCACCCCCGGATCCTACAAGTGTCTTTAAAATGAAAACTTTACAACCAAAGTCAATGCGACCATGGAAGAATTTTGACTTTTTAACAGGCTGAGTTTTAACTTGAACCATCAGTCCGGCACGTACCAACCCATGTGTATGCAGCGCCTTGCACACCGACATCCCCCTTTCTTTCCAGCTCAGCCCCAAAGACAGTCAATAGGCTTTTACAAAATTTCACATCAATGCTTAATAATAATTGCATTCACATTTATGCGAATTAGGGGTGGAACGACATGTGCCTATTTCTCCCTGTCAAATGTCGGAGGGGACGCACAAAAGGAGTGTGGGCACGGTAGCACTCTCCTCTCCGCCCCCTAAGTGGGCCCCAGCATAGGAGGGCCAGGGATGGTGAAAAAGCAGGCCAATGCAAGGCATATTTTGCATAAAATTGGTATATATGCAATATATTAAAAATTAGTGTAGTCTGTTACTTAGCTATCGGTAAAAACAGATGCCGGCACGTCTGTTTTTGCGCTGCCAGACGTTGACCCAAAATTGCTCCGGGCCCTGTTGGCCGCTAGCCTGGGCTCTGACCTCGGGAAACCCCCAAAGTCGCAGCCTGGATTAAAGGCCTACTCAACTGGGCCAAAGTGAGCTAGCACGTTTGCTGTAGCCCGCCATAACCTGGCCCGGATTGGGAACTGACATGGTTGGCTACCATGGCTGTGGAACTGGCCACCCACACGTCTGTTGTAGCTCTCCCTGGGCTGTGCAGGTGAAAGGACCGCGGCCTGCCCCATGTCTGCCATCGATTTCCACTTTAGGCTCGGCTGTGTGTTTTTATCCTATCACGCTAGGCTGAAAAATACTTCCTTTCTTTCTTTCACAATAATGCCTAGCATTCGGTTTGCCTTTCCGACTGCTGCCGCGCACTGAGCCGATGTCTTCAAGGAACTATCCACAATGACGTCAAGATCCTTCTCCTGGTGGTTACACCCAGATCAGAACCTAGCCTTGTGTATATAAAATGGGGATTATTTTTTCCCCTCCGTGCATCACCTTGCACATAGCCACACTGAATTTCTTGCCATTTTATTGCCCTTTCACCTGGCCATGCAAGATCGCCCTGTAGTAAAGGGGATGGAAGGAAAGACCTATGAGAAGAGGTTGAAGGAACCGGGAATGTTTAGCCTAGGAAAAAGGAGATTAATGGATGGGGACACAGTTACAGCTTTCAAATTTGTAAAAGGCTGATACATGAAAAATGGGGCCTGGTGGTTCTCTCTGGTCATTGAGGAGAGGACCAAAGAGAATGGGCTTAAATTAAAAGAGAAAATATTTAGGCTAAACATCAGGAGAATTTTCTAACTCGCGGGGCAATTAGGCAGTGGAACCGGAATTGCCAAGGGAGGTTGTAGACCTAATATACCACATTCACACCTGACACCTGGAGTTGTTAAAATGACGCGCAGGCAAAGACGTGGCAGTGGGGAGGAACCCGCGCCGGTGCGAATGGGATTCTGCCGCAGTCTTCCTCGCGCCTGACAGGGCTCGATTTTGCAGCAGGCGTCAGGTGTGAATGTGGCATCAGTTGCAAATAGGTAAGACAAACAGCTCTCGGGGGGCTGGTGCAGGGACTGTGGATCCTGTTGAATGGCAGGGGGCCAGCCTAGACCGTACCTTGGGGTTCCCTCCAGTTCTGGAATTCTAGCATGAAGAGACAGAGCAATGTCTGTGCATCCCTTCCCGCTAGAGGGCACTTTAGTACAGCAATTCAAGGGACATTATAGCCTCGGAGTTTCATCTGCTGCTCTTCAATGAGGAGCTTTACAGACCGGTGCTGCATGCGGACCAGTCAATAATACAATGCAACGGGACAGATCCTCACTCCCGGGGGTAAACTGGTGAAAATCTGAGCCCTTGCTGGCATGGGATGGTGAGCAGAGACAGATTTTCAAGAGTTTGGGCGCCAAAATTAATTATATATAATTATATATAATGAATATATAATGATTTATTGTTTAGTCACATGGCCATCACAACAATAAGAAAAAGATATAAATACTACAACAACAACAACAATATAATAATAATAATAATAATAATAATAATAATAATAATAATAAAGGACGATGGCATAAATAACCAAATCCCCAAATACAAAATCAGCAGTACACAATTTTAAAGTTAAAATAATAAAAATAGCAAACAAAGTCATCCCGAGAGCAATACATAATGAAAAGGTAATACAGATTAACCAGGAAGACAATTAACCAACACCATCACCGGGAAGAGGCCTCAAATTAGGCACATATCCACTATGGATATTTTCAATTCTTGCCGCAAAAATTGCTACTGATTTGGTTCTCGAGGGGACTCTGTCACCCAAGAGACAAATGAGCTGCTGCACTCTGGGTCACCGATCCTCCCGTCCAATAGCCGTCCGGAGCTGACTGCGGGGGATGGCATAAAGAGGGCATAGAAACATATCATGTTCCAAGTCCTCAATGCCTCCGCTGCAGGGACAACAGCACTCCGAATATGAATTGATTTGATTTCCCCCCCCCCATCCCATCTTATCCCAAGGACACAGGATGGCAGTCGTCAAGATGGCATCCTGTAGCCCCTCATCCCATACCCCATTGTGCAGTCTATTTTCAGGAGCCCCCCCCCCCATGCACCCCTCAAGCAGTCTGCTCCCTGCGCATGGGAGGAAACAGGGTTTCCAGATGTCCCTCATTTTAGAAGACCCCCCTTATTTCAGCGCCTCACCCCTCCACAGGGCATTACGGAGACCCCATATATTCGGAGCCCCGCAGTTTGGCAAGAGGAATCCCGCAAAAATGGAACAGCGGTTGAAATTTCAATCGGAATTCCGACAGGCCGTACTGCGTGATGCATGAAAGCGGCGGCTGTATCGGCACCGCCCTTTTGTGTACGGCCACCGCGGTTTCGCCCACGTGCTGACTGGCTGGAATGGATTGTGTGCATGTACAAACCAGGCAACATTTTGTCAACGGTTCAGGCAGTCAAAAATCAGAACAGCTGGTCGTTCTACTTTTTGTTCAGAACGATCAAACCGACCCGTTCCAGCAAAAATGGAATCTGGTCAGAAACGGACAGTCCCACCGAATAGAATGGATGGATTGGACAGGCCTCATTTCAGGGCCCCACAGCCGCAGAGAACATAACGGGTGTCCCTTATTCAGGGCCCCACAACTCCATAATGTCTCTTATTTTTGAAATCCCATTGCTGCTTTTATGCAACAGGCTCTCTCTGGTTTTCTTTGAGCCGGCCCCGCTCCCCAGCTGGTGTGGGTCACTGTGGGGTCCATCCGGACAGTGCCACGGCTGCAGGAGAGGGGGAAGCATGTACCACGCTTTGGAAGCTTGCCTCCATCACCCCAGCGGCGTAGAAATGAGTCCTCAGCCCAGCTGCAATGGAGCTTTGCTAAGCGACACCAAGGGCGTTTTTAAAGGTGCGCTCTCCCAAGCGCGTTTTGGAGAAGCCAGCTCCAAAGCAGGTTTGAGAGAAAGCCGTCTTCTCTGCCCCAGCCAGTGATTAAATTTAATCACTGGCTGGGGGCCTTAGAGAGGGAAGGGGGGAGGGGGTTTGTCAGCGCTGCCTGGAGGAGGCAGTTTCTGCCGGCTTTCCCCGGCCTCCCCCTGCTTGCAAACCAGGGAACGCGGCGGTTCCCAGGGACGCAAGTGAGGGGGCAGGAATCCTCGGCCGGTTTGATGCGGGAAAGATCCGGCATCAAACCGGGCCAAACATTTAAATGATCACAAAGAAAGGCGGCTGATTAAAGGATCAGCTGTCTTTTTTGTATTGTTTAAAAGCGCCCCAAGTGCCAACAAATCCATTTTATTCCTGTAGCGTCCCAGCCCCCTGCCAAACGGCGCCCCGAGCACATCACAACATTCACACAATACAGTCACACCAGGTAAAATGGATTTCAAAACAATTAAAAAGGGGGACGGGAAAGATGGAGGACAGAATACATTAAGGGGAAGCAGCGAGGGATCCTAAAAGCACCTGGAGGTGTGTTGTGTGCACGGACGAGAGACCCACACCACACACAGCCCCACAGGACAGACACCGCTCAGCTCCACAGAGCCCTCCAAAACAGACCCTGTCACCCTCCACCGCTCCATAGACCCCCCTGGAATAAACACCCCATATCTATACACAGCCCCACAAAACAGCCACCAGGACAGCTCCATAGAGCCCCACAGAACGGACGCCTGCCCAGCCCCATATAACAGACTCCATATAGCACCATACAACCCCACAGAACTGACTCACCGCCCACGGCCCCCCACGGAACAGACACCCCCCATCTGTACGCAGCCCCACAGAACGGACGCCTGCCCAGCCCCATATAACAGACTCCCCATAGCACCATACAACCCCACAGAACTGACTCACCGCCCACGGCCCCCCACGGAACAGACACCCCCCATCTGTACGCAGCCCCACAGAATGGACCCCTGCCCAGCCCCATATAACAGACTCCCCGTAGCACCATACAGCCCCACAGAACTGACTCACCGCCCACGGCCCCCCACGGAACAGACACCCCCCATCTGTACGCAGCCCCACAGAATGGACCCCTGCCCAGCCCCATATAACAGACTCCCCGTAGCACCATACAACCCCACAGAACTGACTCACCGCCCACGGCCCCCCACGGAACAGACACCCCCCATCTGTACGCAGCCCCACAGAATGGACCCCTGCCCAGCCCCATATAACAGACTCCCCGTAGCACCATACAACCCCACAGAACTGACTCACCGCCCACGGCCCCCCACGGAACAGACACCCCACATCTGTACGCAGCCCCACAGAATGGACCCCTGCCCAGCCCCATATAACAGACTCCCCGTAGCACCATACAGCCCCACAGAACTGACTCACCGCCCACGGCCCCCCACGGAACAGACACCCCACATCTGTACGCAGCCCCACAGAATGGACCCCTGCCCAGCCCCATATAACAGACTCCCCATAGCACCATACAGCCTCACAGAACTGACTCACCGCCCACGGCCCCCCACGGAACAGACACCCCACATCTGTACGCTGCCCCACAGAATGGACCCCTGCCCAGCCCCATATAACAGACTCCCCATAGCACCATACAGCCTCACAGAACTGACTCACCGCCCACGGCCCCCCACGGAACAGACACCCCCCATCTGTACATAGCCCCACAGAATGGACCCCTGCCCAGCCCCATATAACAGACTCCCCATAGCACCATACAGCCTCACAGAACTGACTCACCGCCCACGGCCCCCCACGGAACAGACACCCCCCATCTGTACATAGCCCCACAGAATGGACCCCTGCCCAGCCCCATATAACAGACTCCCCGTAGCACCATACAGCCCCACAGAACTGACTCACCGCCCACAGCCCCCCACGGAACAGACACCCCACATCTGTACACAGCCCCACAGAATAAAGCCCTCCTCCCGGCAGCTTCCTAGCGCTCCCTAGAACAGACGCCCACCCAGCGTCCCTTACTTTTCGTATTTTGCTGCGGCCCCTGGTCCCTTTCATTGTCCCAGACACCCGGCTGCAGAGACCTTTCCCCTCGCCAAGCGGCACTTGCAGTGTCTCTGTCTGTCCAAGCATTGCCCCTGTGCTGCCCTGGGATTCTTCCTTCCAACCCCCTAGCGTGAGACCCACTCCCCACAGGAGCGCGCTGGGGCTGGAAGGGGAGCGAGTGGCTCCGCTCAGCACCGCCTGTGTCACACGGTGCCACCTGTCCAGCCACTTTGACCAGGAAAGGAGTAGGCTCACGCCATCACAGGGCAGAGTAAAGGGGATCTCCCACCCCTTTCCATCTCGACCCCAATGCCCAGGGACATTCCTGCCCTATCAGACAGGGCCACACCCCTTTGGAGCATCATAGCCTCACATTAAACTGCCTAACTGAGTCAGACCAATGATCCATCTTAGCCCAGTATTGTCACAGCATGACACGGCAGCAGGGGTTTCAAATTCGGGTCCAAATCCAGCTCTTCCAGGGTCTCCTGCAGAGGCCTCCCCTAGGCGTGCTACCGGAGACCCCCTCCAAGCCCCCAGCAGAGGCCTCCCCCAAGTATGCTGCCAGGAATCCTGAAGTGGAGATACCAGGGATTGAACCTAGGACCTTATACATGCAAAGCACACGCTCTTACCACTTGAGCTATGGCCCCACATTCCTCTGGCCAGGGGTGTGGCCATGTCAACAAACAACATGGCCCTGCCTTCAACAAAATAGAGCAGGGATGGGGAACCTTTTCGAGGTTGGGGGCCGCACGTCAAAATCAATTAAAATCAATTAAAATCCATTTAGAAATCAATTAAAATCAATTAACATTATTTTTTTAAAAATCAATCAATTAAAACTCAAATCAATTAAAACAATGAGTATACACACTTACAGTACATGCACACATTCAGAACACACACACCCCCAAACACACACACTGAGAGAATATTCACACACACACACACACACACTCAAACACACACTCTCTCAAACACACACACATACACACTGTTGCTGCTGCAGCTGCCGACGTTGCTGTTTGTAAATGTCCCTCAGCCATTTCCTGACTCTGCCGTGCCGGAGCTGCGTTTCCCAGCATGCCAGATTCAGGCAATGGCTGGTCCTAGCGTGGAGGGACATTTGCAAGTTGCTGAGGGCGGGGGGGTGGGGGGAGAGGCAAGTTTGAGTAAGTTTGTGTGGGCCACAAAAGTTCGCCTGGGCCACAGAAAGGCGGGTGCGGGCCGCACAACAGAGGTTCTCCACTAGGGCAGTAGCGGAATATCTCAGCGGTAGCTATTTCCGGCGGAAACAGTGTTTCCGCAATTAGTGGAACGGCATGGCAGAGGCTTTCATTCCGCGGTTTCATTCCGCGGTTCCGCGGTTCCGCTTATTTAATTCCGCAACTTAGTGGAATCGTGGAAACATGACATTTTCGCTATTTCCGCAATTCCGCCAGCGCCAAAAAATAGTGGAATAGCGGTTTTCCGCGATTTCCGCAATTTTTCCGCAATTTGCAGAATTCCGGCGGAATTAGCGGAATATCTGCAGAAAAGTCGCGGTGTGGCGTGGGCAGTTCCAAAATGGCGGAACGGAATCGTGGCGCGGTAAAAGCTGCTGCTGCATCAGCCCTATTCTCCACCCCTGAAATAGAGTATCCCCTCACGGCCTGGACACAAAGGGGACAATTCAGCGGCCTGCGTACGCTGCCCCCGCAGTACGCAGGCCACTGGATTGTCCCCAAAGGGTTTGGAACACAAATCCTAGGGGAAGACGCTGAAGTGTGTGTGTGTGTGTGTGTGTGTGTGTGTGTGTGACAGAGAGACACACAGAGATAACAGTCTATAGATATTTGCAAGGCCGCCATAACAAAAAGTTGGACAAAGGTCCCTGCCCTTGCCAGGCACCATGACATTACGGTGCTCCTTGGCAGTTGGGGGAAAGGGCAAAAGAAAACCTTAACTCTGCCCTTTACCAAACATGGCCCCACCCCTACAAATCACCATGACAACCTGATGCTCCCCCTGGTGCGGTCGGACTCAGATTCTTAGTGTTTTTACATGTTCATTTTAATCCAGAGTAAATGCCTCCAAATCCAGATTTAAATGTTTGTGTAAACATAGATCCCGGTATAAAGAACTTCAGATTCTGGTTTGAATCCGTCCTCATTCTTGAGGACTTAAATAAGCCCGGAACAGTAAACGAGTAAAACACTCCACCATAGAGAACTGCTTAGTGCTTATTCCAGAATAGTAACAATCATGTAAACAGTTCTCCCTGAACGACAACTCTGGAACGACAAATCTGGACTTACAGCTACTTCAGAATAATTGTGTACATATAAAAACAGTCTTTGCCAGGCCTGATGTTTGAGCCCATGTGGGGCTCTCCTGTGCGGTGAGGAGTTCAAAAGAGCTGGATGGAAGAAGCAGGTTTTTAGGCGGGACCAGCAGGAGATTGGGAGTAGGCCGCTCTGGCTTCAGCGGGGCTCTTCCGAGGAAGTGGTTTGTTAATCGCTATCTTTGTCTCGATCCTCCAAGGGGATCGCGTTGGCACCTGCTGTTAGTGCTGGCGCAAGTCCTATTCACTTTCAGGGGACTTGTGCCAGCAGCACCAATGGTTAGCCCAGACACAACTTACCCAAAGGAGCGTGCCCTTTGCACTCATAAACAGTGCTCCAAAGCCTCCCCCCGTACATCGAGGTTGCCCCCTGGCAATAGTATCTGTGTTTCCGGCAGCCTGAGCCAAACCAGCTGTACAGCTAGCGATGGGCTGCACAGGAGATAAGAGTCACGCACAGCAAGAAGCAGCAAAGAGAGGTGAGTCAAAGGGCAGGAATTAATCTCATGTCGGTACCTGCTTTCACCTGCTTAGAAACACATCTCCCACATCTTCCTGCTCTCCGCTCCAGCAGTCCCTAGCGCCTCTAGCAGGGGTGGGGAACCTCCGGTCCAGGGGCCAAATGTGGCCCTGAGCTAGTATATCTCTGGCCCCTTTTCGATTCCTGGATCTGTCCCCTAGATCCAGCCGCTCGCCTCAAGCACGGAAAGGGCACGGCAGCAGAGAGGAGGGGTAGAAAGAGACATTCAGGCGGCGGGCCCGGTGGTTTCCCGGCCCAGCCCAAGACCGGAAGCAGCGGCCAGCACTATTTGGGTCAGGGAAGGAGAGTCATCGGCTAGAGAGTCATCCCGCTGCCCCACACCCCCCCGGGGATCCCACTCCCAGTCAGTCCCCAAACATGGCCAACTCTAGGGCTCCATGGAGGGTGGCCCCAATGGGGGAGGGGCCACAAGGGCCCCCACGTTTCATCTTTGCGCTGGGCCCCCGCCAATTCTACAGCCAGCCCTGCTTATAGGATCCAGAGACGCTTCCCTTGCTCTGTCTCTCGTCTGTTCCATCCCCACAGGCTGCAGGATGTCTGGGCTCGGGGGGGGGAGGTCGCATCAGCCCAGGTCCCGCCTTTGCCCCACGTGACTCGTTGCGCACGTGGCCCAGCTGAGCGCCCGCCGTCTGGCCAAGCACCGCGCCTGTGGCCAGTTTATGCGGGCCCGAGGATTGCCCCCTATGTGTTCAGGGAGGGAGTTCCAGGCATAGGGGGCAGCAGGGGGGATTAGGTTAGCCATAGATGCCATTTTTTTCGGGACACTTTTGAAAAATACATGCATTTTTCATAGGCGGCCTGGGAAAATCTGCATCTACGGCAACCCTAGAGGGGAAGGGGCAAAGTTGTTTCAGGGAGCAGGCGAGGATGCCGGCAGAGGAGGCGCAAAGTTTCTGGGTGGGAATACAGCGGGAAATGAGAGAAGAGAGATAGGGAGGAGCAAGGCCATGGAGAGCCTTGAAGGTGAAGACAACAGAGTTTGTGCTGGATGCGAAAGGGGAGCGGGAGCCAGTAGGGCAAGAGCCTTATCCCAAGAGGCTCTGGGGGTAAAATCAGATGGGACATTGGGTTTCTGTGGCCCACTTTGTCCCGGACCTCACCTGTACGTGTGCAGGCCGCGCACGAGTGTAGGCTGGGAATTCCCCTGGGCTGTGACCTCAGAAAATCTCCAAGGTCCCAGTCTGGGTTACGGCCCACCTAACGAGGCCAAAGCCGGCTATCTCGTCTGTTCCCCGGACGCTGGCCACAGCCCGGGGGAGGGGGCCAGCCGGCCGCACATACTTGGTTCTCCTTTCCCCCCAGCTGTGTAGCCGGCAGGACAGCCACAAGCCCGTTCCTTCGGCACCCCAGCCCGGCCCACGTCCATCTCAGTTTACCTCCCTGGGCCAAGCTCCGTCCTGTTTGTTTCTACCCTGTGGTGGCTTTCTCAGTGGGGAGCTGAGGCCACAGGGCGCCTTGCAAGATGAGGCCTTTGGGCCTTGCTTCTCGCCACGTCTGAAAACGGAAATGCCGGACACAAAAGGCCACAACTTGGTCAATCATTTCCCAACGGCAGATTGTCAGCGAGAAGGAAACGCTGTTTGCACAAGGGGTGTCTTTCCAGGGGATTTCAAGCCTGACAAATTGTTTTGTTGAGGTTTTGTTTTTTGTTTTTTGTTTTTTAAAAAAGCCACCACCAAACCACCAGAGAGTCTCGTACGTGATTGTGAACCACTTCGCTTGCTTCTGTGGTCCCCACCAGGGGTGAGCTCTTCCCCACGGTGTGCAGTCCACACAGCCTACGTGAGTCTGTGGCAGACCAGCTCCTGAGCCTGTCCGCACGGCGCCTGCCTTAGCGAAGGGGTGCGGAAACGTCCCCCGCCCACAGGCCCCTTGGAGAATGAACACGAGCTCAACGATTTGCAGTTCGATTCAAAGAGGTTTGATTGGCACGGCGAGAGTCACGTCTCGCCCTACGGACTCATGCCCGCCTGGCCCCTGAATCATCCTCACCCCTTTCTCCCATGCTAGCTCCTAGGGGTGCAGCCAGGCAAGTGGAGCGGGCTCGATGCAGCCAGTGGACACATGGGCAGCCTTAGCCTACTTTGGGCACGTGCACCTGCAACTCCATGAGTGTCTTCCTGTCTCTCCCTTGTCTCTCCTCCCTTCTCCATCCTGGATTGTAAGCCCCTGAGGGCAGGGACCTGTCTCTAATTCATGATTCCTTATCTTCCCCCCTCATCCTTCCTCTCCTTCCTCACTGTCAATAACTATTGATGGAGTCACCATCCTGCCTGTCCCCCAATCCCGTAGCCTAGGCTTCATCTTTGACTCACCCCTTTCTTTTAAACCCTACATTGACTCTGTTGCTAAATCCTGTCGCTTCTCCCTCCATAACATTGCTAAGATTCGCCCTTTTCTCTCTGTCTCGTCTGCCAAAACTCTTGTTCATGCTCTGGTCATCTCTCGCCTCGATTACTGTAACCTCCTTCTCACTGGCCTTCCCCGGTCTCACCTTTCTCCCCTCATCTCTGTCCAAAACTCTGCTGCCAGGGTCATCTACCTCGCCAGTCGCTTCGACCATGTGCAGCCCCTCCTCTCTTCGCTTCACTGGCTTCCCCTTCCTGAACGAATCCTGCACAAGCTCCTAGTCTTCACCTATAAAGCTCTTCACAACCTTGCTCCCCCCTACCTCTCTGCACTTATCGCCCTCCATACTCCAGCCCGTGCACTTCGCTCCTCCTCTGTCCCTTCTCTCACCCTTCCACGCCTTCCCTGCTCCCCTAAGCGCCTTCGTCCCTTCTCACTTGCTGCCCCCCATGCCTGGAACTCCCTCCCTGTCCACATCCGCCTTGCCCCCTCCCTTCATACCTTCAAATCTCTCCTTAAAACTCACCTCTTTCGCTCTGCTCTGTCTGACTCTTTATCCTGCTGAGCCACTATTCCTATACCTACGATCGGTTTACCCTTATCCTTGCAACATGGACCTGCCTGCTGTCATTCTCATCGTAACCAAGCCAAGTACGTGCACTTGAGACCTCGCATCTTCATGAATGTTAGACCCCTTGTCTCTCCCTCTGTTCCCCTTCCTAAGTCTCTCCCCCAGCTCCTGTCTCTCAGATTGTAAGCCCTAGGGGCAGGGACCGTGTCTATTTTATTACTTTGTAAAGTGCCAGGTACACTGCTGGCGCTATATAAATGTTTGTTAATAAAATTAATAAAATAATAATAATAATAATGATTGCTCAGCACCAGGTACATTGCTGATGCTATATAAATAGCCAGTGATGCCTAGTGGCTAAGGTGTTGGATGCAGACCTGGGAGATAAGGGTTCAAATCCCATCTTAGCCCTGTCCTCACTAGGAGGCCTTGGGAAAGCTGCTCACTCCCAGCCTCAGTTTTCTGTCTGTAAATTGGGAGTAGTAATGACCTACCTCACAAGGGTGACCTAGATAAGGACTGAAAATCTCTTTGAACAATGAAAGTTCTATAATAATGGTAAGTAATATCAGCAATAATAATAGATACAGGGGAGCAGGGACTGCCTGCCCGAGAAGTGGGCATCGGTCATGGGGAGAGATCGGGGAGCAGGGACTGCCTGCCCAGAAGTGGGTATCTGTCATGAGGAGGGATTGGGTGTCATGAAGAGATACTGGGATACATGTACACCATATGTGTAATAAATATGTAAAGGAAAATGTTAAGACAACATGTAATGAGATACGCTGAGAACTGAAAACTCGCTTCATGTAACCAATGTCAAATGGAAACTGCAAAGTCATTACAGGAATGACATTGTGAAATCAGGACGAACTTGACACCTTCTGCAGACACTAGCAATAGGCCGGCCATAGATTTGCGAATGGATTTCTTACTGCAGCCGCGACTGAAAGCAGTGCAGAGAGTCATCTCGCGGGAAAATCAAACAAAGGAACCTGGAAAAGTACTTAAGGGAAAAGACAAGACAAAGGAGATCTCCATCATCCATCCTGGTGATCACTTCTGATCACATCTTACCAGCCAGAGAAGGGCTGCACCAAACATGCTATGAAGTAAGGACTGATCTATTGGAAACCCTAAGACTTGTACCCAGCCAAGCTTCCCACCGCTGGCTGTGACTGAAATAACCTTGGACTTTGATTAGGGTAAGCCTAAATTAGGATGATTCAAATACAGTTAAAAATGCGTTATTAGTAATGTTATTTTGATTTCTGCACTCGACTATAGTCTCGTACTGCATGCTTATTCATGATTTATTCATTAAACTTCTTTTAACTGAACCTAGTAGGTTGCAGTGGACTTGCTAATCCTAGCATTGGCCAGACACAGTTTAGGTTAATTCTGTGTTTACAAACACAGACGAACCTAGAGAGAAAGAGCCTGTGCTGGGAAACTCTATGGCTGAAAAGGTGACAAGAAGGTTCACCCGTTGCAGGTTGATTCAGTTCTAGAGAGAGAGCTGATCCAGTGGGAGCTGCAAGTCAGGGAAACTGAGTCACAACAGCCTAGAGTGGGGGAGCGAGACCCCAATCCCATGACACGGGGGAGCAGGAACTGCCTGCCCAGGACATCTGTCATGGGGAGAGATGGGGGAGCAGGGACCGCCTGCCCAGGAGGAGGCTGGATTTCTTCATGAGAATTAAAATCCTCTGTCTATTGCTCATTACTGTCTGTCCCTCGTCCAGGGGTGACCCCCCCCCCCCCCGAAATCCTGCCAGCTATCTCTCTCTCTTTTCTCACAGGATGAGGCACAGTTTCTCCTCACTTTGCAACGCGAAGTCTTGAACAGTCCCTGAATGGTTTGAGGAAGTATCCTTCCCACACTTCCTCATATTGGGTACAATGGGGGAGGAAGTGGCTCTTTTAAACCACTTCGCCTCGTGACTGCCAGCATTCCACGTGGAAGCGGCTCAGCATGGCAGACCGCCCGAGGGCATTGCAAAATAAGGAACCGCACCATGGCCAGTCTCTTCCAGTCATCTTTTCCCAGTACCGGGGCCACTTCCCGAGTCTTCAGAGAAATGACATCAGTGGGGACAGGGTAGTTCCTTCCTTCCTGACCCAACGGGGAAACAGTCCTGAAGCATAAGCGTTGAATTACGAGGTCTCTGTTCATATCAGTTCAATGCTCACCTTCTCCTACAGGTGGCAATGGAGGCCACCGGCAAACAGCTTATTGCGGCAAGTGGCAAACTAGGCCATTAGACAGGACGCTCCCATGTGGGTCCACCCATCCCTGACGGACCTGGGTGCCCGGCTGAAGGTGGCATGAGTGAAGACACGCTCCCACAACCCACACACCGCCCCCACCCCCCAATATCCGCCCCCACGGAGCAACCCAGTTTTTTTCTGGTTGATCCATGCTGGGGCATGAATGGGCGATGTGTGGGTGTGGGTGCACACGCAGCGCACACTCATCCCCCGCAGTGTGAACACACACACACACACGCACCCCACTCACCGGAAGTGCGCTGGCATGGCATGCCACTCCGTATATACAGATCCAGTCGGGAGGCAGGACTATCTAAAAATGGCCATAGCCTTTTGTGGGTAAAGTGTTGGGAGTGAGACCTGAGACAACGGGGTTCAAATCTGGAGGTCCATCGGCCATTCAAGTTTTGCCCCTCTGTCCCACTGCGAGGACTCTCCACTGTAGGGATGGGCGAACAGAACCAAGTTCGGAAATTCAATTTGGTTCAGAAATTCGGTTCGGTTCGGAAATTCGGTTCAGTCGACTGAACTATTTGAGTTTGGTCCGAACTTCTGAACAAAGTTTGGAAATTCAAACCCCATTGAACTAAATGGAATATTATCTTCTAGGGACGGGCGAACAGAGCCAAGTTCGGAAATTCGGTTTGGTTCAGTTCGAAAGTCGAGTTCAGTTCGGAAGTTTGGTTTGGTCGACCGAACTGGTTGAGTTCGGTGCGAACTCCGAACTTCCGAACCGCGTTCGCCCATCCCTACTCCACTGGTCTGGAGGACAGTTCAGACCCCAAGGACCCCTTCCCATTCACTGCAGACCCCAGGCAGGATCTGGACTCACAACTCGGAAGTCAAAGGCTTTGTATTCCTTCATGAAAATGCTTCTCATTCATTGATTTAATTAGATTCATAACCTGCCCTGCCCCAGAGCGGAACCATCGCTACAGGCTACGAAAGCTCAATGGTAGAGGTTAAAGGAGTCGCAGAATAACTGCCCACAGGGCAGGGGGGCGATCTTGAGCAGGTTGTAGTCGACGCTAGGGATGGGTGAACGCAGTTCGGAAGTTGAAACCGAACTCGACCAGTTTGGTCGACCGAACCGAACTTCCGAACCGAACTTGATTTTCGAACCAAACCAAACCAAATTTCCGAACTCGGTTCTGTTCGCCCATCCCTAGTCGACGCGCACGACATTCATCAAAACGTTCAAGCAGCCAGGTTTTTGGTTTATTTGCAGTTATCAGATCGGTTATTTCATCCGTTTCTCCAGTTCTCCATTCATTTTCTCCAGGAACAAGGAAAATAGTTGGGAGGAAAAATGAGTGCCAAAAAGCGGAAATGAACAAGATGAACCAAACAAAATGAAAACATGGAAATGGGTAACTGATCAAAAGATCAGGCAGGTGATGTTTGCTCTTCGACACAATTGTTCATTTTAGGTAGGATTGTTTGGAATTGATGAATTTGCTCATTTTGTTGGATGCGCATGCCAGCTCCAGGAGATGGTTTGCAGTTCGTGTCACACCGTCATTTCTGCGCTGCTTTCTCCAAACGACACGCCAAGGACAACTGCCATGGGAACAAGTAGGACTGCGGCTCTTGCGACTGGGGGAATAGGTGCCTGATAGGGGAACACGGAACTCCAACTGGGTAGCACCCCTGCAGGTCCCGTTCATTGGCAGGATGGGACTCGTTCAAGTGCTAAACAACAAGCTCATTTCAGCTTTCGCCGTTAAACAAAATAGTACAAATTTTAAACATTCCCAACCGTCGAAACATGCAAGTGCTACATAGCTGGAGAACGTCACCGAGAGTCCGTAAGCCCACACATCTGTCTGGAGCAGCTCCCCATGCCGGCTCTCTTGCACAATCTCTGTGTGTCACAGAGACAGCGGTCTAAATAGACCAAGAGTGGGAAAGGAACAGGCGGGCAGAAGGCTGAGCTGGAACGTGAAGTGCAGTTGCTCTCACATTTTCAAGTAGTCTATTGGGTGCCCGATCGATACTCAGCTACCAGGAAGGAGACCCGATTACCCCAAAATACACGGTATCACTGATTTAACATTTTACCAAATGGTGAATTTATTTATTTATTCAATTTTTTTCTACCCCGCGCCCTCCTGTTCACAGAGCAGAATTGGTACCGGAAGTTGGAAAATCAGTCATTCGGGTAGCCTGTCAGGTGCTAAGCAGATACGACGTTACCGGGTCGGGTCAAGTACGGCAATCTTGACAGAGATATCTGTTTTCAGCCGAGCCAGGACGTTTGTTCCCGACCCCGGCTCCTCCCAGTTTGAGGGGTTGCCATGGCACCCAGCCTGTAATAGGCAGCCACGGCTGTCTGTCATGGTGGGGGGGCGGGGCAACAGAACAGTGCGGGGACACGGTCAGGCAGTTCCTCCTCCCCGATCGGGAGGAATATTCACCTTGAATATTGTGCGCAGTTCTGGGCGCCTCATCTCAAAAAGGATACAGTACAACCAGAAAAGGTCCAGAGAAGGGTGACAAAAATTATAAAGGGTATGGAAGGAACCGCATCCTCACAAGAAGAGGCTCAATACATTAGGGTTTGTCAGTCTGGAGAAGAGACGCTACGATGGAGTGGTGTGGGGAAAAGTAAATAGGGAGCGGTTATTTACCCTCTCAAATAGTACTGGAACTAGGGGGCACTCCATGAAACTGACTGGCAGCAGATTTAAAACAAATTAGTATTTTTTCACTCAACGCACCATTAACTTGCGGAATTTGTTGCCAAACCATGTACTCAGGGCCTGTAATACAGCTTGAAAAAGGATTGGATAAGTTCCTGGAGGATAGGTCGATTAATGGTTATTACCCAAGAAGGTTAGGAGACGTAAACTCTGTCAGGAGCTCGGAGTGAGCAACACGGAATGGCTCGCCCCATTTATGACCTGTTGGATACGTCTTCCAAGCGATCAAGATTGGCCACTGTCGGAGACAGGATGCTGGGCTCAACGGACCATTGGTCTAACCCAGTATGGTACAACTTACGTTCTTAAGCCCTTAAAGGGATACTGCCCATGCCCCATGTGCCTGATCAAGGAGTCAGTCATCGCCCCAACTCACCCGGATCTCCGTCAGGACGGTGCACTTGACCAGCTTGAAGTTCTTGCCCATGTTGAAGCTGTTGCTGTAGAAGCAGACCTTGAGAATCCTCACTTCCTCCTTGTCCAGGTCGATGGGCATGGCCACCATGGTGGGGTCAAGTGTCCCGCACAGGCTGTGGAATGAGGTCGCCCGCAGCCGGTTCAGGGTCTCCGGGATTCCCGACATCCTCACGGGCGACCAGATGCTAAAGGCAGAGCATCACTTTCTGCAGGAGGAGGAGAAACAGGCACAGGATGAATGAACCAACCAACCAACCAACCAACCAACCTTGGCGCCATGGATGGCAGGATCTTCTCTGCACTCACAGAACGTTCCAGACCAATCCCAGGGCTAAATGCAGTCATGGTCAGACACTATGACCACACAGGGCCCACTGGACACAGGGGGGCCCTGGCTTACAAGCGGCCTGTGGCAACTCAGTAGGGTTCGCACCTGTCTCCTCCATCAGGCCTTCCCTAGCTCCTCGTCTACGCTGCTCGTAACCACCTTGTAACTAAGCAAAGCCCAGGCACCTGCAACCTCACAACTTCCTCAATGAATCAGTTGCCAAGGGAGGGGTTGGGGAATCTCCCCCGTCTCGGATGTTTCCAAAACGCAGCTGGATGAGCATCTGTCTGTGACGCTGTCGGTGGCACAAGGACCCGTGCTTGGTGCCTTTTCACCATTGAGGTCAATGGGGAAAATGCAGAGAACACGTCCGAGTTCCTGTACACAGAGGATACCCAGCCTTGGAGAAGGAGGTTGGACTAGACGATCCTCTCCTCTCCTCTCCCCCTTGTTTCCCCTCCCTTGTGCATCCTAGATTGTAAGCCCCGAGGGGCAGGGACTTATCTCTATCATGACTGTTTAGCACCAGGCACGTTGCTGCCACAATGACGGTACAATAGTCAGGTGACTGGGTTTGAATCCCACCTCAGCTATGAACTGCTTGGGTGGCCTTGGCCAAGTCACTCGCTCTCGGCCTCAGTTCCCCATCTGTAAAATGGGAACAATAATGACCTACCTGGGGTTGTTGTGAGGGTGAACTAGATAAGGATTGCAAAGCACTTTGAATACTGAAAGGGCTGTATAAAAGCTTAATAGTACAGGAAACCAACAGACCTTAACACTTACCCCACAGATCCAGCAATCACCCAAGGCATAGTCATAAATTTGTCATCAGTAGCTAAGCACTCAGATCCCATACAAACCGATCAGATGAGAAGACCTATGATGCACACCTCACCATGCTATAGACTGCTTTTATCAACCATGGGCATCACATCAGAGAGGCTGCCCAAATAACTTCAGAGGAACTGCTCCAATACAGAAAAAATATAACCCTC
This sequence comes from Sphenodon punctatus, assembly GCA_003113815.1. Taxonomy (NCBI): domain Eukaryota; kingdom Metazoa; phylum Chordata; class Lepidosauria; order Sphenodontia; family Sphenodontidae; genus Sphenodon; species Sphenodon punctatus. The sequence continues at coordinate 268,918 of QEPC01005600.1, read as the reverse complement.
CTCCTTATACTGCACCCCAATAGCTGTCACCTACCACCCCACACTGAAACCTCTATGTGGCATCGTTAAACAGCTACAGCCTCTTAAGGGTGAAAGTCAATTTCCAATCTGATTCCATTTGCTGGAATAGACGTGCTGGGCCGCCACAGTCCACTTTGGCCCGCATGGGCGGCCTTTAGCCCGGGCTGTGACCTCAGAGGTTTGCCAAGGTCACACCCCGGGCTAGCTGCCAACATCTGGCGGCGCATTGTTCCACCTGCCTGCGGGTCCCAGGCCGCAGTGGGCCAAAGTCTTATCTGTTTTTACCCATAGCTGTGCAATAACAGCAGTGCCGGACGCAGAAAACAATAGTGCAAGAAAGCTTGCACATTCTCTCCAGTAGTATAAGGGGTCACCTGGAGTACTTGGTCTCCATCTTCAACTTGGAGATGAGACAACTGAGAAGTAATGTAAAAAAAATGGGGCATATCCAATCAAACTCTCGGATGGCAGATTTAGAACAAGCAAAAGCAAGTACGTTATCACAGGGGAAAAAAAAAACATGATGGGCCTGCGGAACTCCTTGCCATGGGATGGAGTGAATGTTGATTGGGTTCAAAACAGGGTTAGACACGTTCATGATAAATAGGAACAACTAGTCTTAGTGTGAGTGGTCAGGGATGTAACCTTATATCGTCGTTTTCCCGGCTTGGTTATTTTGGTTGTCTTGAGTATCTTCATCTTTTCTCCCTCGCATCTCAAAAAAGATCTAGCAGAACTGGAAAAGGGGCAGAGAAGGGCAACAAAAAATGATCCAGGGTCTGGAATGGCTTCCGTACGAAGAGAGGCGGGATAGGGTGGGGCTCTTCAGCTTGGAGAAGAGATGACTGAGAGATAGGACAGAGGTTTATAAGATCACGAGTGGGGTGGAATGAGTAAATAGAGAGCGGTTATCTACCGTAGCATGGATGGTGGGGCCAAAGAGACGCGATGGCCCACCGTGGTCCATGTTGACCTACATGGGCGGCCGATGGAGGACCCATTCCGGGCCAGCTGCCTACCTGCCCTGGGGTAGTAGCGGACAAGCGGGAAAGCAGGCGGGTACTGAGTTCCGGGCCACAGCGGGACAGCATCACATCTGTTTTCACCCAATGGTAAAAGGGGTCATGTGACCCCTGGAAAATACATAAAAACTGGAGCTGTGGCCCTCTGGTTAGCTTAGGCCGACTACCGCTACTGTACTGTCTCTTTAAGGCATGGAAGCTGTTCGCAGGAGGGGCGGGATACAAATCGAATAAATAAATCAAAATAAAAGGTAGCCCAACCTCTGCTCCCACAGATTCTCCCTAATTCTAAACCCCTGCCTGCTCCACTTTGTATGGGTCACTCACAACGGGGTCACCTGACCCTCTGAGCACCATTGTCCCTTAAAGGGCCAGGCCTCTGCACTGGAAGTATACGTTCAGCCCAGTCCGGGGGTGGCACACTACCCTGGCCTGGGCTCGGGGATGGGCGGAGGGGCACTCCCCTCCGCCCATCCCCAAGCCTGAGCGGCCATTAGGATCGCTTATACGCTGTCGCCGGTGCCACCACCACCTCCGACCAGGGCCCCGCGCCGGGCTCAGAGCTTCAGGCAGGGCGGGCACCGCGGCAGCAGATTAAATCCGCTGTTCCCCCCCCCCCCCCCCNCATCGAGTGAGGGCGAGGCGGGGCTTCTGCCTCTCTCTCCCTCATTTCCCCTGGCCGTGACTGTGACAGACAGCGGAGGGGAGGAGCATCGAGTGAGGGCGAGGCGGGGCTTCTGCCTCTCTCTCCCTCATTTCCCCTGGCCGTGACTGTGACAGACAGCGGAGGGGAGGAGCATCGAGTGAGGGCGAGGCGGGGCTTCTGCCTCTCTCTCCCTCATTTCCCCTGGCCGTGACTGTGACAGACAGCGGAGGGGAGGAGCATCGAGTGAGGGCGAGGCGGGGCTTCTGCCTCTCTCTCCCTCATTTCCCCTGGCCGTGACTGTGACAGACAGCGGAGGGGAGGAGCATCGAGTGAGGGCGAGGCGGGGCTTCTGCCTCTCTCTCCCTCATTTCCCCTGGCCGAGACTGTGACAGACAGCGGAGGGGAGGAGCATCGAGTGTGGGAGAGGCGGGGCCTCTGCCTCTCCCTCACTCCTGCTGGCCCCCTCCGCTGCCTGTCAGTCGGAGTCGGCCACTGTCAGGCCGAGAGCTGGGGACCCTGAGTGCTGGCCCCGCCCCCCCCCCAGAAGTGGGGCCTGGGGCGGCCGCCCTGCCGTAGGACCAGCCCTGACTTTCAGTACTGCCATCTCTGGTCATTTTTAAAATCAGGATTATGGCTATATTCATTAAGGGGTTCAGGATTTGTTTTATTTATTTATTTTTATTAAAAACAGAAAAAAATATTTTTTTAAAAAACAAATGATTCCAGAGGACAGCGTTAAAAGCCCTGAGCCTTTTTGCGGGAAGGGCAGGATACACATTTAAATAACTAAATAATGTAATTCAAGTTAAGAGTCCTGCAACCTGACCCAGTGGAACCCGGCTCATCGTCCCATCAGGCCCAGGCTGGGTTGGGAGCACTCTCTCTACCCAAGCCCCTTGGGTTCAGCCCAGGCTGGGCTCCCTAGCTGCCAGAGGCCCCACTCCCACACAGCACCATGAGATCGCAGTGTTCTTTAGGGGAGCAGCCACGTTGCAAAGGGACAGGGGATCACCCCAGGCCTTGAAACAGCAACATTGACACTCCCGGGTAGTGGTGAGCTCCACAGCCTTGATCCCTGGATCTTCTGTATAGGCCCCTCCTTATGCTGGCTTGGCCACACCCCCTGACCTTCTGATAGGCCGCTGGGTCCTGCCCTCTTCCACGCCCCCAGTTTCCCAATTGGCTGATGGCCTCTACAAAAGCTACAGGAAGCCGCATGGATCATTCTGTTCATCCTTTCCTGTTCCTGGGTCTGCATTCTCGAGCCCTCTCCTTCACTTGTTTGTCCCTGCTCTGAACCTCATTTCATGCCCGGACCCTGGTCTGACCTGTGTTCCAGAACCTGTTCTGTGTCCCCGAATTTGCTCTGTCTTGCCAGCGGTCTGCTTGTTTAACTGCACCTGTCAGGGCCTGGCACCCATGCAGCTGGAACCCAGGCCCTCAAGGTTTCTAAGTGAAGCAGCCATTGCCTCGGAGCTACCCAGGTAGCAGAGGAGCTTGAGGACTAATGAAGACTTGTCGTCCCTCAAGAGCCGCCTGGCCCAGGGTCCTGATTGGCTGGCAGAACCCTGCCCCCTGATTGGCTGAAGGCTGCCTATATATTTCCTGGGTCAGGGCAGTCTTCCGTCCTGAGCATCAGGGCAGAGACTCAACCTATTCGTAGTCAAGATTGCCTTGCCTAGCCTGATTCTCCGGCCACACAACCCTGCTACAGACCCGATCTCGTTCTCACCTTGCCCCTCTGGACTTGACGCTGGCCACATGGCTGCCCCAGAACTTGCCCCTGTTCTGGACCCCCAGCACCAGTCCCTTGGCACCGCAACCTTGAGGCTGGGATCCTGGCAGTCTGCCTGTTTGTCTTGTCCCCAGGTCCGTGGGCTGATCCTAAACTTGTTTCTGGTTTGGACCTTTGTCTCTGATTCTCTCGCAGCCATGCCAAGGACAGCCTTAGCTCTGCCCTTTTTCTCATTTAGTCTCAGGACGAGATTAGGTAGAATCCAATGCAGGTGAGTTCGGCATTAGCTCAGATCTAAATGTGTGGCCCAAGCAGGGGTCTAACCCAAGTGTCCCAGAAAGGCTCCTCTGGCACCAAGTAAAAGGAGCTCTTGGGGCTACAGGGGAAAGCTAGAAAGTGTGGCTCATGCAGACTCCTAAAGACTTGGACACCAGCACCGAAACGTATAAGGCTCAGGCTTTCAGAACACTTACCGAGAATCTGAGTGTTAAATTTGCACATGCAACAGAACAGCTTGGGACACTGGCCAACCGCAGGTTTAAAAAGAAACTAACACAGCTTTAAAAAACCCAAGCAACTAACACAGAAGATGAAACTAACACAGCTTTAAAAAAACCCAACTCTGGCTGCTCGGATACCAAGTGCTTCTGACCAGTTCCCCTTTCGAAGCTGTGCGGGTGAACTCCAGAGAAGGCTCCATGCCCTGCGTTGTTCTAAATGGCTGAAGGACTGCATTCCGTTTGGGGGCACCCTATTTTAAGAAAGACATAGAAAAGTTGGGGAAGGGGGCAGAGGAGAGTGACAAAAGATGATGAAGGGTTTGGAACACAGATCCTATGAGAAATCAAAAGATCTCTTCATCTTGGAGAAGACTAAGGTCACTTTCAGACACGCCCCCACCTCCCCCGCGCATGTGGATCGGCTGGTCTGAACTTTGCCGGAAGAGACACGCAGGGATGCAAGGATGCATAGCAGGAAATCAAGCTCTGCATCCCTGTGCATCTCTGCCGGCAAAGCCACGCGGGGGCTTTCAGACCAGCCAATCCCCACGCATATCCTGACTGCACATCCTCCCCCACCCCGGCAGTCAGAATATGCGAGGGGGAGAGGGGGCATGTCTGAAAGTGGCCTCAGAGAGGACAACGCCTATGTTACCAAAGGCCTGCGTGATCCAGCCATTGTGTTCGTGAAGCTAGGTTATTCATGGAAATTTTATAACTCCACAGTCCTCTGGCCAGCGGCATGCACTAGCAGGTAGTGGGTAGCCTCCTCCCATTCAACAAGACTCCACTGCATGCTAACGGCTAGCAAGTTATCCACTGGAGGACTAGCCATGAGCGTCTGCAAATCTCCTTGTCCGCAAAAAAACCACCTCTTGCTAAAAAGGGATGACTAAGGGCTTACCACAACGATCTGCAGCGATGTGATGTGGTTGCAGAGTTGTCTGCACGCCACTTTGTCCCTCAGCCCCACTATTTGTGTTTCTCTGACAATCTTTTTATTATTTCTAGTGCACTTTCAGTGTTCAAAGTGCTTGACGATCCTTAGCTGGATCCCCCTCACAACAACCCTAGGAGGTTGGTCGCCGTTGTTCTCACTTTGTAGACGGGGAACCGAAGTTAAGAGATAATAACCCGTCCACGGCCATCCAGTGAGTGCCTGGCTAGTGGCTAAGACAGGACTTGAACCCTGGTCGGTCAGGTCCAAGGCTAACACTTTGGGTGTAAACAGACAGAACTCAGCCCCTGTTCTGCTCCGCCTCACCCCCGGGTGGCCAGTCCATCTAAAGGCAGGCCCACCAGATGGTGGGGTAGAGTAGAAGTGGAGCAGGCACTGCCTCCTCCAGCCCAGCCCTACCTGCGGTGCTCCAGAACATCCTGGTGCACCGCCAGGAGAACAGTCTGTCCAAACCCAGGGCAGCAGCTCATCTGCTCGGCATCCAGCAGCTACAGTTCTGCCTCGGGCTGGTGGTTGCCATGAGCAACGCCATAGAGTTGCGGGTGGCAGACTAGCGCATAAGGCAATCCGACGGGGGTGCGGGGGGCGTGCAGGCGGACTGTGGGCCGGGGAAACCACCAGTTCCATTTTAAATGCACCCAGGTGGGGCTGGGCATGGGCAGACCCAGGAACTCCAGGAGTGGCCAGTCCCACATCCCACTAGGCTATGCTGTGGCTACATGAAACCTCCAAAATCAAGCAGGGGGTTGGACTAGATGAGGTACCTTCCAACTCTGTCATTCCTCACCCTCATAAAGTCCTTGTTAATGACTGTCTAGTCTGGGATCCCTTCCTTCATGGCCATGTTCAGGCACCTAGAACTTCTCAACTTCACAAATGGACCCCTGCCTCTCTCTCTCCGTGCCCCTTCCCCCAGTCCATCCTCGATTTCAGGGGTATAGCGTCCACTGAGAGAACCTGGCATAAAGCCGGGGACCTCTAGGTACCAGGTGGCTGCTGCCTGCCCCTGATAGGGGGCAGCCCTAGGGCTGGGCTGGAGGAGGCCCAGGTGCAGGTTACCGCCCGCCACATCATGGAGGGGTTCCCATCCCTCACCTGCCTCTGCCTGCTAGTAGTGTTGCAACAGCAGCAGCAGGACACAGGGCACCTATAGGACTGGGAGATAAAGCTGTTTGTTTACAAACAGCTCCTCTCCATGTGAGCGATCAGAAGGTTGTTGCCTTGCAAAGAAGGTTCTTCGAGATGGCTCCCAACATTCTTACAACTGGGTTGTGCGTGCTCACGCTATTCAAATAATACACTACGTGATGGTCTCAAGGTCCTCTAGTATAAAAAGCGCTCTCGCCCTCAGAATAACAGTTCCTTCCAACCCTTTCTAGGAATATATAAGAAAATTCCATGCTGGGCTGGAAGGGTGGGTGGGTGTTGTGAAAATGTTTGGAGCTATCTCGAAGAACCTTGTTTACAAGGCAGCAACCTTCTGTTCTTTTTCGAGTGGCTCCTCACAGACCATTTTTACATGGCTCCGCCGAGTGGAGGGGTCCATGGGCGTGCCGGTGCATGGGTCGTGCATGCACATGACCGCACACATATTCCCCAGTCATCCCCCACTCATCTGCACCCACGGAGCAACCTCTGTTTTCCCCGGTTACGCTGTGCATGGAGATGAGTGGGGGGTGAGTGGGGATGCGTGTTAGGTGGGCACGCGTACGCACCCGCACTCACTGCGGGCCCGCGTACCGTGTCATTCACATGGGACTCCCCCACCCATGAATACGCAACTGTCTTGCTTATACTATCTTAGGTAGGAATTTAGGATGTAAAACAATATCTATTCTATCTTGGAAAATCTGCAAAAATGGTTCTGAGATTATTATGGCTGCTGTTTCGCTAACTCTTCTTAATGAAGTTATTGCTAACAGCAATACTGTCTTTAAACCCGCACCCCGTAACCAGTTCATTTGCGCCCCCCATATAATCAATTCATGCTGTCCCGGGGGTGCAAATGAACTGGTTGGGGGGGGCAGCATGAATGGATTATATGGGGGGAAGGGGCAAAATGAACTGGTTATGGGGTGGAGGCAGCGTGACTTGATTATGGGGGCACAGCTGAACTGGTTATATATATGTCTCTTTTCATGGCATAATGCGCTTAATAGGTTGGCTGCATTTGGGGTGTCTTGTGTGTTTGATAGCAGCAACCCCCAGGTCCACCGAGCCAGGCGGCACACAAAGAGAGGCGTCCTTCTTGGCCAGGGGCCCATTCCACCCTAGCTACGCCCCTGCTCAAGTTTAAGTCCCTTGGGCAACACCAGACACATTGCTTGAGATAGATAGATAGATAGACATCTGATGGCAGGAGGGGAGGGGTATTAAATTGAAAAATAAATTTTAAAAATGAAGATTAGGTTAAAATAAGGAGAACATTAGATGGCAGTGCACACAGGAGAAGCTAACACCACGTCATGTTTGCATAAAAGTAACCATCCCCCAAGGATATATGCTAACCCCACTCCCCCCCACCAGCCCTTTTGCCGTCACACAGTAATAAGAATATAAGTTCTTCTGAAGCTTTGGTTAATTCCAAGGAGTTATTATTATTATTATTATAAACATTTATATAGCGCCAGTCGTGTGACCTGGCGCTGTACAGAACATAGAAATAGATGCGGTCCCTGCCTGTGGCTTACAATCTAAAAGACAAGGGGGGGGGAGACAGGGAGAGGGGACAGTGGGAGAGACAGGGGAGAAGACAAACAAACATTCAAGCAGATGCGAAGTCTCAGGTGCGTGTGCTTGGCTTGGTTACAAAGAGGTTGGTTGCAGCAGTCTGCAGAGGAGGGCAAACAGTAGGTATATGGGGAACGACTAGCAGGCATTGGGAAAGGCGGCGAGGAAAAAGTGGGTCTTGAGGAGGGATTTGAAGGAGTGGAGGGAGGGGGCAAGGCGGATGTGGGCGGGGAGGGCGTTCCAGGCATGGGGGGCAGCGAGGGAGAAGGGTCAAAGGCGGTTATGGTGAGCAGGAGAAACGAGGGAGAGTGAGGGAGGGGACAGAGGAAGAGCGGAGAGTGCGTGCAGGAGCGCGTAGGGAGATTAGGTCCGAGAGGTAAGGGGGAGCTTGGTCGTGGAGTGTTTTGAACGTGAATACCAGGAGTTTCAACAGGATACGTTCAGGAAGGGGGAGCCAGTGAAGAGAGAAGAGGAGAGGCTGCACATGGTCGAAGTGACTCCCAGCCCCCGCCAGTCAGACATCTCAACTCCAAAATGACTCGACTAATAATTATTTATACACCTATCCTCTAAGAACATATCCAATCCTAAAACTCAGTTTCACGACTGGCCTTCATAACATCCTCTGGCAGTGAGTTCCTCAGGTTATACTGGATGCTGAGCAAAAAAAGAGCTTCCTTTTATTTGCTTTAAAGCCACTGCCAGTTAAATGAATAGATGACCCCCGAAGCCCTGCCCTTCCAACTCTAAAGTGTCTCTTGAGGGAAAGAACCGCAAACAGCGGCTGAGCGGATTGAGAGGCAATTACCTCAGGCATGAGTTCCTCCTTCAGCCCTGACTGTTCTTTGGACGGTCCTCCTGGTTAAATACTAGGAGGAGGGGTTAAGAAACCATGCAAGCAAGCCTCAGTAGGTCTTTGCTGTGTTGTCCGTGGGGCAGAGTTGCCTGTCGGGAGGGGCAGTCTCCCCATTCAGGCCATGAGGGTTTCCCTTGTATTGGGGAGGGGGGGGGGCTCTCTGAAGTGGCAGTGCCGCCCCATTCCAGATAGACCCCAAGATGACCCACCGCCACTGCTCCAGCTGTGAGTCAATGGCAGGGCTATGAAGGGCCGCCGCCGCCCTGAAATTGCCCTGGGAGGCCTACTGTTGTCACTGCTCTCAAGTCTCCCTGAGCTGCTTCGGAGCTGGGGCGGCACCGGCAATAGGCCTCACCGGGGCTCTTCCAGAGCAGGGCCGGGGCCGGGCCTCCTGATGCCAATTCTAAGCTCAGTCCTGGGGGCAGTCCTACCATCACCTCTCCCCCCCAAAAAACAACAGTTGCTGCAGGCAGGCAGAGCTCCCACCGAGAAAGCTCACAGCCTGCAAAGCAAGACTCGGAGCCAAGAGTGTTGCTTTCCATTCCCACTGCTCCAGGGTGTGTCTGCTGGAGCTGGGGGGAGAGCAGGCATTTCCCCACGCCGTGGCAGCCAGACAGGTAACAGTGGGCAGCTCTCCAGGGACGGAATGTGCTGGAGAGGTTTCTGCAAAGCGCTCAGCTCTTATCAGCGTTTCTCCCCTGCACTGATCTGGGCTTGCTCGGCCGCCTGCCGCAAAGAGATGGTTAAAAAACCATGGAGCCAGTGGCTCTCAAACCAGGGGTCTGCGGACCACAGATGCTGCCCTAGTCTGCCGTGAGAGGTTAGCAGAACTGGCTATTGCTACAGGAAATTAGGTCAGTCAACCACTCGCTTCCTTGCAAAGCCCTGCTCAGGCCAAGCTGGGCTTGAGCTTCATCACATTGCAGCCAGACTGAGCCTGCACCCTGTGCAGACGGATTCCTTCTGAGCTTGGGCCCAAGATATCTGAGTGCCCCCAGCCCCAAACCTCACAACATTGATTGGCCAGAGAGGGACAAGCCTTGCCTCTTTGACCATTAATTAGCTCCACCCCTCCCCAAATAAGCTCCACCTCCTTTTGCACGCCTACTCACGCCTCCCGTCATTCCAAGTGCAGAAAGCAGAACAGAAAATGTCCTGTTTCTCATTTCACTGAGTTTCTGGACACTCTATCCTCTCCTCCTTGGCTTCTCAAGGCTTTTTCCTGGGAAGCAACCGGGAAAGAGGTTCCTGAGCCTTGAACACCAGTATTTCTGTCCCTCTCTCTCCTGAAACAGGGACTTTGACCCCCTGAAAGAGAGACAGTGGGATTCAGCACCCAAAGAGGGCCTATCTCAACTAAATAGGAACTAGGATTGCCATCTGGCCGGTGTTTAACCGGCATGGCTGGTTTTTGTATGCTGAGGCCGGTGGCCGGTGCAGGGCTTTTACTGGCAATATAAAAGCCGGTATAATTAAGAGGAGCAACCGCTTCTTTCCTCTCTAAAAGCCAGCCAGATCTAATGAAGAGAGGAGAGGAGGAAACCAAGAGTGGCCCATCATTGTGGGTGTCCAAGAGGCTGGAGAGAGAGTACCGCTTGATCAGGAATGTGTCAAAACCAAAGGCGGAAGGAACTTGCCTGCCATGAAAGGAAGCCAGCGCAGTTGCAGGAATCAGAGGGGGCACGTGAGACCAGAAGGAACCTGCCTCAGAGAACGATGCATGAGCTTCAGTGGATTACAGATCGGGGGGAGTAGAGGGCTGAAATCAAAACAACCCTTCTGTCTTGGTGGAATTTTTCTGCACTTCCGTAACGTCGGTCAAAATTCTGCTGCAAATTGAAGCCGTAGTAGAATTCTGATCAAAGTTCTGACTGCAGGGTGCTGCCGCTTTTGCACAAAATGGTGTTCGAATCAATTCCGGTCCGCGTTATCGTATTCCCGATCGCATTCCAGTCTGCGTTTCGGCTGGATCTGTCAAAAATGAGATCTGCACCAGAATTTCATTACAGAGTGTGTGGGAGGGACAAGCATTTGGGGGAGGAGGGGGAGGATACGGAAAAAGATGCGCCGCTTGCAAAGTTCAAGGAGAAAGAACAGGGTGTTGCTCGCAATCTGCCTCATCAAGGAGGGGAGCCTGCTCTCGCTGCCCGAGTCCTGACCCCTGCCCGACTACCTGATTGGTTCCCACCTGCAACAGCACTTAGAAGAGGGGAGCAGGATGTGGCTGTCGCGGTCTGGTCAATGGGTTTGCTACGGGTGGTCCTTTAGGTAGAAATCAGGTTTGTTTCATTTCCCCCTAGATTCTCAGATTCAATTACAGATTCGAGTTATGGAATCCGTATTTAAATCCAATCACATTTTAAAAAATAAATTAAAACAAATTACACCAAATGGCCGGTCTGCCCCCGCGCAAAACGGGCACTGCGCATGTGCAGACTGGCTGCCCTGTTCCAGAGCGGCCACCGCCATCTTGGGAAAGGGTGGCACATGCGCAGAACGGGCCAGCGGCCATTTTGTGCACGTGCAGTAATTTTTTAAAAAAAATTATTTAGAACCGAACCAGGCCTGTTGTACTCCTGCCCTCTGGACCTGACCTTCAGCTCTGGCCAGGGTTAGGTTTTCACCTGGAGGGGGCGGGCCAAATAGAAAGGGTGGGGGAAAGGGCTGTAATCCCGCCCCTTACGAAGAGTCACGATGTCACACTTCACAGAGGATAGTAGGTATGGATGGGACTATGGGTATCGGATGAATCCGGTAATACTGATAATATTGGTATCGGTATATCGGTTTTTTAACATTGCTGATTTTTCAGATCTTTAACACTGTGGCCATTTTAACAATCGAAAAATCGGCAATGTTAAAAAACGATATACCGATCAATCCGATATCGGATTAATCTGATACCGATAAAACCGGTAACCGATAATTTGCCGATAGTCCCATCCCTAGAGGGTAGCGCCCCATTGGAAAAAGAGTGAGAAAGTCCTCCATGGCTGCTCTCTGCTACCTGCGGAAGCCCTAATTTCTCTAGGTTACTAGAGGTGCCTCTGGCTGACGCAGAGAAACTGGGACTTCCCCCTGAAGTCTAGAGATTCTGGATCAAATCCCGGCGTCTCCAGCAAGGTGGCAACCCTAGCCCATGCCCTGTAGTGTTCCCGCCCTCTTCTCGCCTTCTCCTGCTTGTGCCTCAACTAGACCTTCCCCGCCCACGAACTGATCCAGCCAGCTCTGAGATCTAAATCCTGACACTCTGGTTATCCCCCGTCTTGTTCCCTTGACTTCAGTGTCACGTCCCAGTTGACCACGTCCCCTAACTCTGCTAGGGTGCTGATCCTGCTCTAACCATGAGGCAAGACCGCCTGTGACCCGCAGAGGGCAACTGCGGTGTCGGATAGGGCACCGCTGGAGGCAAAGGTGAGAAGACACATGGTGAGTCACCAAGGGCATTGGCCCATGTGTCTTCTCACCTGAGGGAGCTGCTCTCACTGCAGAAGCCGGGCACTAGGGGGCAGCACAGTCACGTGGACCAGCGCAGCACAGAATGTTCCAGAAAACAGCGACATTTGCTGGGCTGAAGCAGGCTGCCGTTCTGCAAGTACAGCCGCTTCCCAAGAGAGGCATCGCTGGCTGGAGCCTCGCAGTGCCTTGCCAAATAAACGACTCCATCTGCTCGCTGTTTATCAGGGCTCGGAGCTACTCACCCATTCCTCCCTCTCCCTCTTCCCCTCTGCAGTTCCCCCGCAAGTGAATCCCGTGACAGAGAAGGGCTCTGTGCTGGCAGCTCTGGAGGCCTCCAATACACCCCCAGACCAGGTGCTGAAAGGCAAGGGCCAGCCCACTCAGGGGACAAGATGAACCCCCTGTCCGGGGCAGAGGCCTCTGGAGGAGGCTCTGAGGGACCTAAGTGACTTGTAGAGCTCATCCAGAGTGCTTGGGATTCCCGGCACCCTGAACATATGTTAGCCAGCATGCCAACCCCTCAATGTCACTCCTAGAACTAGGGCGGCCACCTCTCTGGATTTTGTCCAGAGACTCCAAGTTTTGATCCAGAGTCTGTGAGCTCCAGGGGAAACCCCATGGCCATGCACATATAGAACATCATAACATCCTGAAGGGGCGGGGTTACATCAGAAAGGGGCATGGCAGACCTTTGTCCCGCCCCGTCATCATGGCTCCGCCCATTTAGGTGAAAGCTCAGAGGGAGGTGGCAATTTAGGCAACCTGGACATTTTGCAAATCCTAACAGGCTGGGGGGGGGAGAGAGAAAAGGGCTGAAACGAAAATCAATTTGGTTCTCGTGAGAATCTCATGAGAGCTGAGGCCCTTCGTGGGATCTCGAGAAGTTCTGGCTAACGATGCGAGAATCTCCAGTGAATCGGGAACCCTTAGCAAGATCTCAATGAGATCCCGCGATAATCAAGAACCCTTCTCAGGATCTTGAGAAGATCCGGCTAACGGTGCGAGACACTCATGAGAATCTCACTTAAAAAGAAAAACAAATCGGGCACGTACAAAATGGCCATCTGGGCATTCTGTACACGCGCAAATCTTTTCTTTTCCCCCCCTCCGCATGGAGTTGGTGGCTGCAGAAATGAAGAGAGAGGAGACGGACGGATGGACAGACAGACACGGGATGCAAGATTCAGTACAGGATGCGGCACACACGTGGCTCCAGTAATTGAGAACCGAGGCTTTTCTCGATTCTCAAGGGAGTCAAGCCGAGAAGCTCAACTTTCGACAAGAATTGAGAAAAAAATCAAGATCGAGTTTCAGCCCTAGGGGAGGGTTCCTGCCTCAAGGCGGGGCCTTGCACGAATCCAAAGCACTCTGGATGAGCTCTACAAGTCACTTAGGTCCCTCAGAGCCTCCTCCAGAGGCCTCTGCCCCGGACAGGGGGTTCATCTTGTCCCCTGAGTGGGCTGGCCCTTGCCTTTCAGCACCTGGTCTGGGGGTGTATTGGAGGCCTCCAGAGGGGGAAGGACAGGAAGCAAAACAGATAGGACCATGCCGCCTTCCAACCAAGGCTAAGAGAGAAGCCGGCCCTCAGGGGTCCACACTGTCCTTGGCTGGGATTCCTGGTAGAGAGGGCTGCCACCTCCCTCCAGGAGAAAACCCAGAGCGCCGGCCCCCAGAAGCCTCCATTCTCCAGGTTAGTCACAGAAACGGAGCAGGCCAAAAGGGACTTCCTGCCCCCTTCCCAAGAGACTCGGAGCCAAAATCTGGAGTTGGTGGCAACCCTACTGGCAAGATGGCCCATCAATGCCAGTAATAATGCTGCAGGCACCTGTCCCAGCACAGACACCTACTGCCGCCTAACTACAGTGACCACCTATGCAAAATTTGAAGGAACGCTTATGAAAAATACATGTTGCAGGGCCTGCATTGGTGCCTTAGGTGCCAATGCAGGCCCTGAAACATGTATTTTTCATAATTTGAAGAAATGGCAACCCCACTCCTAACCCAGCCCACTCCTCACTTTCAGACAGGGTCCCTCCAAAGTCACATCCTTGCCCCCCCCCGACCAGCAACATCCCTTGACAACGAGGCCTCCCCTCGCTCTGCGCCCATATGACTGAGCCGCTGTCTCACCCAACCAAACCCTCAGCGACGGCTGACATTTTGCTTTCGTTCAAATTCCGTTTCCGACAGAATCTGGTCAATCGATCCGTTCTGTTGGTCTCACCCAGAATGGCACGCTTTCTAGCTTTATTTTTGAAAGCAATGCACGACCCTCCATTCACGAACAATTTCACATCCCCTTTCTGCCACAAACCCATGGCTCTTGGCAAGTCTCTCTCTCTCAGTTTCAGCTCTCTATCTGGAAAATGGGAACAACAGCATCCTTCCTCACAGTATCATTGCCAGGGTGAAGTAGAGGACGGTAAGCATCTGAAAACAGCATAGAAACGATTAAGAGCCATTGACCTTCACTCTGAAGCTCAGTCTTAGCAGAATCAACAGTGAGTCGGTTTCTTCAAGTCGTTGCGGTTTTATGATAGAAGAAGAACCGGTTTTGAGCTTTGCGGTTCATTTTTGTTTGCAGAATCCTATGAGGCTTAGTCGAGAGTGGCGTCACTTAGTGCCGCTTAGTGCCAAAGGCTGGAATTGGCCTTCCCCTTCTCATAAGAACGTAAGACGTGCCGTACTGGGTCAGACCAATGGTCCATCAAGTCCAGCATCCTGTCTCTGGACTCAGTGGCCAATCTCTTGTCTCTTGGGAGAAATACCCAACAGGCCACAACGGACAACCCATTCCCTGTTGTTCCAGCCCCCAACAGTAAGAGGTTACGTTCCCGAAACCTACTTGGCTAATAGCCATTTATAGGCCTATCCTCCAAGCACTTACCCAATCCCTTTTTAAAACTAGCTACACTACTGGCCTTGACCACTTCATTCCACAAACAAATGCAATAAGAGAGGCTCCTTTAAAATAAGGGGTGTCCGGTTGCTGTAGCGTTTCCCCTCCACCTGTGTGTAGGGCTAGGTTTATTTCCATCCACCTCTGGACGCAGTTGAAAATTAAAATAGTAAAAATACCCTCCTGTGAGGTTCTTACATCCACGTCAGCCTCTTCAAATAAGGCTACATTAAAGCAGGGGTAGCACGCCTCCAGCCCAGCATTCACTTCTCGCCTGCGGCACCCCCATCATCTGGCTCCATAGAGGCTCCCCAAAACTTACCTTCACTGCAGCTCACCGTACATTTCCCGGTGACCCACAGGCAAGGAAGGGGGAAGCCTCTGTGTGTCAGGGATCGCTCTGGGCTGGGACTGTGGGCACCACTAAACACGACGGCGAGGGGTGAGGGGATGTGTGTGGACACCATTAGGGATGGGCGAACAGAACAGAGTTCGGAAATTCGGTTTGGTTTGGTTTGAAATTCGAGTTCGGTTCGGTCGACCGAACAGACCGAGTTCGGTCCGAACTCCGCTGCGTTTGCCCATCCCTAGACACCATTCTCTGACCCACGTTTGCCCCCGATTGGCCCCCATTACTGTTTTCCACGTCCCGGGGCTAATCAGAGTCCTACCTACGGCTCATACTGGACTCTCTCTTGGCAAAAGCACTTCCATGGAATTATGGAAGTTGTAGCCCGTGTGGGAGAGCGGTCAGGTCTGCCTGATCCTTCACTTCACGCTGCAACCAAACAGTTGATTCTTCACTGCTCCCCCCTGCTGAGTGCTCTAGAAGAGTGCACAGACAGCATGAAGCAAGGAACAAGCTGTTCAGCGGCGGCGCAGGGTGGAGGATTGTGGGCAGACAGACCGGAAATGGCTGTGAACACAGCATCCGATGTCTTTAGACACAATGTTGGCCACGGGGAGAGGGGAAACAGAAACAACTGCTGCACTCGAAACATCTGTGCAACCAATGAGGAGTTAATGGGAGGCTAACGGGGGACAGACCGGTAGCCAAAACAGTGACGGTGCTTAGACACAACACACAGCGAACGTCTTGAGCACCCGACCGCCGTTGCGTCTAAAGATGCCTGGGGGTGTCTTTAGACATAACGTCAACAGGTGTCTGAATGTGTGTTTTGACCTTGATATGAACACCTGTGTTTACCACGTGGTGCCGCTTAGACACACAGCCCATCTTGGGGCAAATCGGTGTTTTGTTCGCCACCCGATCTCAGCACGCAAGCGCTGCCGCCTCGTTCCCCATGTTGTACCTGCTAACACGCCATGCAGCGTCATTAGTCATAATGTTGGCCTCGTGTTGCAATGGTTGCAATGGTCGTCCTTGTGATGCAATGGTGTTCACATCGCATGTTCAACGGGTGGCCAAACCGGTGTCAGGATTGTTACGGTGCTTACACACAACGGCCCAACACGTGCTTAGGGGTTTTGACACCCGATCTTTGTTATGTCTAAAGACGCCCTGTGTCTCCACAAAGCATTCCCGGTGAGGTTACAATACAGCCCCACTGCAGAGCACTCTACGGTCTCCCAGTGCGACCAACCCCAATGCAGAATGATCTGGCCGACAGAGCTTTGGGATGGGGCAGATCTGTCCATGTGGGCTGGGAGGAAGGTTCCCTATCACCAGACTGGGGGCTCTACCTTCAGCCATACTTTGAGTCCTTTCACTAGGGCTGAATTGGATCCGCTGTTTCCAGAGATTTTCTGGAATTTTGGAACATCGAAAAGAGTTCCTTCCAAATTTGGGGCGCGGCATCTTGTGCATGTGCAAAATGGCAGCACCCTTCACCACGCTTCCATTCTGAGCATGCTCACTAAAGGGAGTCATCGTTTTGTGAAAACACAGTACAGGGTGTTGCCGACCCAGATCTCCTGAAAAACGCAGACCAGGATCACTGTCATTTCACCAGGATAGCTCAGAACAGGCAGATCCATCAGACATAGAAACCACCTTGAATTGTCATTGCATTCATCAGGTAACCTATGGGGGGGGGGAAGAGGGAATCTACGCAGCATCACTGAGAGCCAGTGTGGCATAATGGCTAAGTGTGCAATGCCTGGATTTTAGATGTTAGGGGGACCCTGGTTCAAGTCTTGCCTTAGCTAGAAACTCCCTGGTTGATCTTGGGCCAGTCACAATATTCTCTCACCCCAACCTGCTGGGCGGATTAAAAGATGTGTTCATTTTTTTCTACGTAAAGCACTCTCAGGCCGTTTTTAGACGAGCGCGGCGGCGCCCGCGCTTGTTTGCCAACAGACCCGGCAGCCCGATTTACACGTGACGCCGTCGCCGAATATGCGCATGTGCCAGGAATGTGCCTCCATTTCCGGCCGCGTATGACCGGCCTCGATCGCCGACCCGGTCAGTTCGCGGCCGGAAATGGATGCGCATCGCCCGCGCATGCGCGTATTCGGCGACGGCGTCACGTGTAAATCGGGCTGCCGGGTCT
>QEPC01005600.1:232350-246508 GCA_003113815.1 Sphenodon punctatus | reverse complement strand
CTGTCCCCTCTCCTTGTCTCCCCCTCCTTGTCTTTTAGATTGTAAGCCACAGGTAGGGACCGCAGCTGATTGTATGTTCTGTACAGCGCCAGGTTGTTACTGGCGCTTTATAAATGTTTAATAATAATAATAATAATAAGGGTGGAAAAGGAGGCATCAGGGATGAGTCTAGGAGGATGAGGTATTAGGGATGAGGTATTAGAGAGGCAGGTTTTCAGGTGGGATATGGAGCTTGGGAGGGAAGGAGCAGAGTGAGTCATGACTGTATCCAGGGAGGGTGTTCCAGACGTGCGGGGCAGCAGAGGAGAAGGGGCAGTTGCGTTCTGAGGAGCCAGGGAGTCCGTACCATCCCTAATGGAGACGTGTCTGGACGTCCTCCGTGCTCATGAACGTCTGCGGTGTCAAGAACTAGGAGATCCACCGCCAAGAGTTCGGCAGGTGACCCGTAGGCCGATGGCCGCCTGCTGCAGCGGGGTTTCATCCAGCCTCGCCTCCGAATGCGATACCCACCTGGTGACTCTGACAGCTCTAACTTTGGAATCGGCTTCCCTTTTAACAGAGCAACACGCGGTGTGCATTTATCCTCGCTCGAGCAGCTGCCCCGGCTCGCTAAAGATAGATCTGGGTGTACGTAATGTTCCATGCTTTAAAGAGGTGCCGCCGATGCCGATGTGAAAGACTGTTCTATTGAGTGGCCATTCGCAGCAGCAGGGAGGGTAAAATGTGACCACACTCCCGCTGACAGCGCGGAAGCAGAAACGCCACTGTGTACTGGCAATTAGACCAGCTGACACCATTGAGATAACCCCCTTATCCATTACGTTAAGCCTCTTTGTTTTAAACCAGAATCTCAGGCCCAGGGGCCAGATGTGGCCCGTTGCTAGGTTTTTTCATGGTTTCTTTCAAGTTCCCAGGGCTGACCCCCGGATCCAGCTCCTACCCCCAAGCACTGAAAAACTGAGCTCAGGGGATGGAAGCCGAGATGAGGGGCATGCCCACAAGGATGGGGCACACAGGGCCACGGCCTGAACCCTCCTCTTCCTAAGCTCACCCCCTCCAACGTCCGACACACCCTTGGAGCTTGTACTGATTTTCAAGGGAGGCCGCTGTTTTAAAATACTTGAAATCTGTTTTTTCCCCGGAACAGCTTCCCATCAAGTCATAGCCTTCTCGATACACCGGCTCTGCATTTGCTCAGTCTATAGTGTTCTGACTTGTTCCTTGCCTGAGGAAGGCGGCCCAAAAGCTTGCATGCTCTCACCAACAGATGCTGGTGCAATAAAAGAGCTCACCTGTTGTCACGGAGAAACATGGGGTCACACACGTGTAACACGGGATTACATGTTTGGTAAATGTGGGGCACCAAAGGTTTCACATGTATGTAATGATGCTATACATGTGCACTATGTAATGTCAAAGGTTCCACATGTTTGTAATGTTAACTCTGAGAACTGTAGAACTCAAATTAGTCCTCTCACACGTCACCAGTCTACAGAAAGTGTATTCAAAACATCTGGCTTGCTAGACAGCCTATGGAGATGTTAATGAACTTCCATGTTTACCTGGGTTGCGTACGTGACCTGAACCACGATCCCCGAGGCGGGAAATCCGAGACAAAGGAGCCTGAATTCCTATTTAAATGGGAGGAAGATAGGAGAGGAGAGACTTTGGCTTGCAAAGCTGCTGGAGAGACATCTACGTACGAATAACCAGCCTGTCAGCAACAGGCTGGGGCAGCATGAACTGAGGGAGAGATTCCGCTCTCAAAAGCCAAGTGCCCAGCCAGACGTTACCTCTATGGCTGAGAAACCAGAACTTGTGGACTTGCTAGGGGTAAGATGAATAACTTAGGAACTCAACCAGAATAAGTTAGGAATGCGTTATATTTACCTTTGATTTCTAATTACCACTCTGTTTAACTATCTTGTTTATGTAATCAATAAACTCACTTCTTATTTTATGAAGAAGTGGTCCAGTGTCTAACATTGGAACACAAGTGAGCTACAAGAGCCCTCAAGCTCTTGCAAACCCAGAGAGTAAAGAGTCTGTAAATGGGAAAGATCGGGCCCTTGTGTGACAAAGGAGTTTCATTGTGGCGCACTTGAATTAGCCAGAGAGAGAAACTGATTCAAGAGAACTGTGCGCAAAGGAAACTGAGTCACTCAAACCCGGTAAAGTGGGGGGTGCGGACCCCCAAACCCGTGACACCTGTTCTACTCTGTCTCCATCTCAAGACGTCGGCAATCCCCCACGCTCTCTTAGCTGACAAGTACGGCGCACTGGAGAAATTCTCTTTCAATCCAGTAAAGGGCAGCAACAACATTTGCACACCCGCGCATGGTTACACGCATGCAGGTGGACATGTTTGAAAGGCCACATCCTCTGCCATGTTCCAACACAGTCTTTAAGGTCAGCTGAGAACAGCCTCTAGCTTGTCCCGTCACGGTGCCAAGTGTGTCCAGCTAACACCTGCAGTGAGGCGTTCTCGGTGCCTGCCTCACACCTCTGGAACTCCCTTCCCCATGAACTCTGCCAGAGCATCTTCCAGTGGCAGTGTATGACCTTCCTACTTAGCCAGGCATTTGGTGGGTGAGGATAGGCTCAAGTGGGGTTGGGTTGTATATACATTGAATTTTATTTAATTTTGTATCTCTGGTGTTTTTATTTTATAGTTATATTCGCTGATGTTATTAATAGGGTTAAAAAGAAGAATGGCGGATGGAGATAGGGGCTGGGGTGGAGATTTCGGAGGGATTTGTATATATTACAGGGGGTTGTTTATAGGGCGATCATTTATTCATCGAACTGTTGCCAATAGGGATAAATACAAAATGGTCTGATGGATAAATAATCACCCTGTACTTTTTACTTTGTAATTATTGGAGGGGAGGGGATATTTAATATATTTTAAACCACGCTGGGTCTTTGGGGAGAAGGGCCATACAGAAATATAAATTAATTAAATTAAATTGAATAATGCTTTAAGGGGCCGCTGGAACCTGTTCTGTGCCCTTGGGATAGGGTGGGCTATATATTTAACAATGAAATAAATTTGCCTTTATTGGATATCGTGAACACCAACACTTTCTTCTCCCCATTACCGGTAGCATCCTATGTCACTGCAGTTCCCTCTGGCTGAATGACCTAATGAATCTAATCTAAGGAAGATGTTGTGTTCCGGCCAGGCTGCTTATGCATTTGAAACAGGTTCATTCATGCAGCACCTTTCCTCCATGCGAAGGCACCTCTGGTTCCTTAATCTGTGTTTGTCTTCATCTGTGGCAAGTGCATTCACACAGCACCCGATTCTCCTGTATTTCACAGCTCCTTCATTGTGGGAAGCACTTTCCTGGAGTGTTTTTCCACAATGCAGTGGGCATGAAGGAGTGCTTTTGGCCAGACATTTGGTGGGTGGGGATAGGCTTTGCAGGGGAGAAGCTCTAGGAGTGTTATATTTTATACTGGATTTTATTTATTCTATATTTCCAGTGTTTTTATTTTATATTTTATATCACCTCGAGGCTAGATGACTGCGATGCGCTCTACGTGGAGCTGCCCTTGATGACTGTTCGGAAGCTGCAGCTGCTGCAGAATGTGGCGGCTCGGCTTCAGACACCAGGAGCACATTACACTGGTGCTCCATAGTCAGCACTGGCTGCCTATAGCTTTCTGGGCACAATTCAAGGTGCTGATTTTAACCTTTAAAGTCCTAGACGGCCTAGGTCCCAAAAGATCACCTGTCCTAGCATGCTCCATTGCAGCCTCTGCAGTCGGCTGGGAGCACTCTCCTGCAGGTTCCACCTATTACTCTTGTCCATGCAATGGGGGGTGAGGGGTGGGCGTTCCCAATCACCGCCCCAGTTCTATGGAACTCCCTTCCCCTGGAGGTTCGCTTGAGTCCGAGTCTGAGCATCTTCCAGAGGCAGTGAAGAACGTTTTTGTTTGCTAAGGCATTTGGCAGGCGGGGATAGGGATTGGGGTTAGTTTGGAAGTTGTGTGTGGTTATGAGTTGGTGGGAGGGGTTAGGAAAGGTTTTGGGCAGGAATCTTGGGGAGAAATTTGGGGCTTTTAAAATATGTTTTGGGGATTTTTATGAATTGTAAGCTGCCCTGAGCCATTATGAGAAGGGCAGCATATAAATTTAAATCAATCAATCAATATTTGTTTTACGCGCTTTATGTGCTATCAGCCTTGGGGGAGGGTAAATTATTTAACTGACTATCCCTGTGTGCGATGTTCCAGAACTAAGAGGGAGTGGAGGAGGGAGACTCTATAATCCAAGGGATTTTCTCCCATCTTTAAAAGTGCGGCTTGGGGAAACCCCCGCGGGGGAGGGGGATTAGATGCTGCTCCATGTACCAAACCCCCGCGGGGGAGGGGGATTAGATGCTGCTCCATGTACCAAACCCCCGCGGGGGAGGGGGATTAGATGCTGCTCCATGTACCAAACCCCCGCGGGGGAGGGGGATTAGATGCTGCTCCATGTACCAGACGCCACCCGGGCGCCATTAGAAACAGCAGCGCGAGGTGACACCTGGGTGGTTTGAGATGCGGACTAGGCCACATCTCAAAACTTCCAGGAGTCACCCAGCCCCGCCGTTTCCAATGGCATCCAGGCACCGTCCAGTCCAGTAAAAAATCCCGCACATTTAAAAAGGCCCCAAGGTCACTTGGAAGCAGGAAAAGACCCACAGAGAATGATGGATCAGCCAGCGACGGACACTTGCTCCGGGTTGATCCAGTCACACAACAGAGGTTGTGCACCAGGGACCTATGTCGTTACTCACTTTTGTTTTTCATTTTCGTTATTAAAACTGTCATTTGTTTTCGTTATCGGTGGTTATTGACATCGGTATCGCAATCGCACGAAACCGAAAATGTTGTTTTCGGTTTTGTTTCCGTTTTCGTCAGTGTGTGTGTGTGTGTGGGGGGGGGTAAGTGTCAGAAGTGCCAGCAGACTGCATCTCATTATAGCCCCAGACACGCACACCGAGCCCCCGCATATGCCGACGGAAATGAAACCCAAAACAAAATGTTTGGTTTCGTGCGATACCAATACCAGTAATGGCACCGATAATGAAAAACAAAATTTCATTATCGATTTCGTTATCGCTTTCGTTTTCGTAATAATGAAAATGAAACATTAGTTTCCGTTATCGAAATAACAAAGACGACGTGCACACCCCTACTGAGTTCGTAGAAAGCAAATCCTTCTGCATTGGGTGGCAGAGAACAAGAGAACTTTTGAGGGAGTAGGTGGTGGGGAGGGATTTCACACCACAGGGCTCAGAATGTGGGTTTGCGTCACGCTCCGCTCGGAAAAAAGGGTTGTGTGAACGTGTCCGCGATAAGCCAAAGTCACTTCTTGTAAACGCCTTGAGACTCGGGCAGCGCAGTCCTCCGAGGGAATAGCACTCTCTCTGGCACTTTTGTAGGTGCAGCTCCCACTCCTGTCCACGCTAAAGCGCTAGCTCTGGCACTATCAGCTCGGAGGATCACGCTCTCCATTTATGTTTGCTCCCCTCGAGCTTGAACAATGGGATGAAGGAACTCCGATTCACTTGTGTTGCTGCCAGCCGTTTGCAGCCTTTGAGCTGCAAGCACTTCCGGCAAATGCCCCTCGCTGTCTGAGAACAACTGCCTTTTTGAGAATCATACAGGAATCTTTTCATCAGTCTTTTCACTTCTATAAACCACAGGCCATGGCGTTCGGCTGGCTGGTGTAACTCTGCTCAACGACATGTAGTCATGCCAGCAAAGATTTAGTCCCTTTGCTTGAAAAAAGCTTAATTTGGGGGGATAACCATAGCAACGGAGGCTATTTAAAAGGAAAGGGAAAATAGAGCCAGATAGGTATACATGAGACTTTTAAAAACGAGTTGTCTTTAGAGAGAACAGATAACTTTGTTGTGAAAATGAGCCTTGAGGCTTTTAAGTACGATTGTCAAACCTGTCGTAAGCCTATTTTTAAAAGTGACTTTAACCTCCGTGCCATGCTATCAGAATGGACCCACAAAAGGTTTGTGTGGGATCGCTTTTAGCCAGGGGTAAAGCACTATTCTAAAGAGAGGTCTGGAGAAGTGCGGGGTAATTTACCCCTGGGTCAATGTTGCATGTGGCAGCTCCTATCTAATCATATCAAACAAGGCTTAGACTTACCCCTGGGCTACCTCCAGGGATATTTACCTCCAGATAAGTTGCATTTCATGTGAACATGACCTTAGAGATAGATGGTAGAGGGAGATTTAAACTGAACCTCAGGCAAAAATTCTTGACTATTATTATTATTATTATTTATTAAGATTTCTAAACCACCCTTCTCCCAAAGACTCAGGGCAGTGCATAATATATTACCCCACCCCCCCACCCCCACCCAATTACGAAGTAAAATGCTTAAAAATCCCCCCAACCCCTCTCCCCACCTGCCATTTCTCATAAACCCACTTAAAACAAATCCATGAAACAATCACCAACTTGCAAGAAAAATACACGACTCCCTCCCTCAACTCCCACCCTCACCCTTCTTTCTGCCCTAAACCACTTACCCCATATCCTCCATTCAAAAACTCCATTTTAAACACAAAGTAGCTCATCCAAAATCTAGCCTATAAAACAGGTACGTTATGAACCGATAACGTTTTTCTGATATGGCCCGGTGGCTAATTCGGTTAACAAATTCAATTCAAAATCTAGCCTCCCTCCCAGCTCCAACCCTTGAGACACAGACGGCTCCCCTAACCGCCTTCGTCCCTGCTCCCTCCCTGCCCCCCATGCCTGGAACTCCCTCCCTGCCCCCCACGCCTGGACCTCCCTCCCTGCCCACATCCGCCTGCCCCCTCCCGCCGTCCCTTCAAATCCCTCCTCAAGACCCACCTCTTCCACTCTGCCCTCCCAGACTCCTCACTCCCCTCCCCTAACTCCCGCTGATCCCCTCCATCCAGTACAATCTGTTACCTGAGCTCTGTGTACTCATCTCCTCACCACATGGACCAGCCAGCCATCATTCTACATATAACCAAGCCAAGCGCATGCACCTGAGACCTCGCAGCCTCGTGAATGTTACACTCCTTGTCTCTCTGTTCCCCTTCCTTCATCCCCCCCCCCCCGCATCTCTCAGATTGTAAGCCCGAGGGCAAGGACTGTGTCTATTCCATTACTTTGTAAAGCACCAGGTACACTGTTGGCGCTATATAAATGCTTGTTAATAATAATTAATAATAATGACCACAAAACGGCCAGAAGCCTTTGGCGGCCTTCGTTAGCCACCTGCTGCTGAAAGAGGCCCTTATGGAAGCCAGAGTCTTTGGGCCCCAGGTGGAAACAGGCCCCAGTCCTTGCTGGTCCAGTAGCTCCTCCTCGCCTCCCACTGGCAACAGACCGGGTTGAGACCTCGTGGAGCCTCCAGCGTTGGAGGTTTTTAAGAAGAGGCTGGAGCGTGTGTGTCTGGCGGCATAGCCTCCCCCAAGCAGGGGGCTGGACGCCATCACCCTCACAGGGAGGATTGCCAAAAATGCAATTTTTTTAAGGAACGCGTATGAAAAATACAGGTTGCAGAGCCTGCTTTTTAAAAAAAAAAAAAATTACAATTTGAATTCTTTTTTTCAGCTTTTAAGCCTTGATGGCCGTGCTCTAGTGAGGGAGGCCTTCACGCTTCATTCTACAGCCGCGAGCCCTAAAAACTCACTTTGAAGCACTGGAACATGGCAGTCCCATGCTTTTATGCAACTTTCTTTCTTTTTCTTATTCTTATTCTTTCGGTTTAAGAAGCCCCTGAAATCACCAAAGTCACAAAACGACACAAAAATCTTGAGAATTGCCGACCCCGAGTTCAGCCCTATTTTTTGTTTTTGTCAGAAAATCAGCCGCCACCGGTGTCTGCGCTTTTGAGACTGTCACCCCTTGTCACCTGCCGTCGGGTTCCGTAACTTCAGACACTGGCAGGAAGTTTGCTCAGCATTTATGGTTCCAGCTGTTTCAGCTTTGCTTCCCTCCTACCCCTCCGCCCCCGGCGAAGCGGCTGAGACGGCTACTCTTACTGACTGGCTTTGTGTCTCCCCCCCCCCCCCCCCCGTCTCTTCTATGTGAGAGCAACACAACTACCCTAGTCTCTCTTTGCTCCCTGAGCCACTTGGGAACTAGTGCGAAAGATGCAAGGCCCAGAGAGCTGCACGCCCGCCTAGCTCTGCAGCAGGGAGCGGCTTGGCTCATGAACAAACTGGGACGCCAACTAGCACAAGATCAGAGCGGCTTCTCCCCCGTAGCCCGTTGCAGTTCACAGTCAGCCCAGAACAGCCTCTTCCTAACTCTGTCACGGCATCAGATTAATACAGCCAAGGGGGAATAAACAACGTCGGCTGGAACCAGCACCCTTGGGGTCCTGAGCAGAGGGGCTGGTGCCTCCACACCATTGAGGCACTCTGGCCAAGGCCCAGGACTGGCGCCGATGCCCTCCGCCACGCTGGTCAGGCTACCCACCCCTCAGCCTTGCTCCATACCCCCAGCTCCCTGGTTCATCTGTCTCGTCTTCTGTTTCACCGGTATGTGTGTTTCCTTCCCGATGTCTCCTCGCACCCTTCAAACCAGCTCTGCACCCCATGGACCCTCTATGTGCCTTGGGCCAGCACGCTGGTCCCCGGTCCTTCCGACCCTGCCTGATCTGTATCGGCTCCGTCCATCCTGATCTGCATTTGTCCAGTCTGTCCCGATCTGTGTCTGTCCATCCTGTCTGTCCTTCCTGATCTTCATCCGTCCATCCCCTTCATCCGTGTGTCTGTTCCCCCCGCCCCCATGTCTGGACCCCGAGCCTGACTTGTTGGACCCAAATCCTGAACCGACCCTGTGGAGAAACCCTCCTGGCTCGGTCGCCCCTTAGTTTCCTCCCTGACCCAAGGCAAGGGACTCTGCCAGACCATATGAGGAAAACCCAGTATCCAGACCATATGAGGATATGAGCTCACCTCAGCCCATCTGACTGACCACACCTTACAGACCTTACCATAGAAGGAACCATAGGCCAGGTAACCTAGCTGATTGGCCACCTTGAACAGGGTCACCTGTGGCTGGGAGCCAATAGCTGAGATGCTAGTGTTGCCCTTTAAAAGAAGGCTAGTAAATTCCCACAGAGAGAGACCTCATGGCTGGCACCCGGTAGCTGTGCTGGACTAACCTGCAACCCCCAGCTTTCTCCATCCAGCTGGGAAAGAATCGAACCCTGCAGAGCTAAGACACCCGCGCTTACTATGCAGAGAAGATACTGTAAGTCCTTCTATGCCGAGAAGCAGGATTAGGGACCGTTTAGGCTTAGATGGGCTCTAAACGGGTTACCATACCATGTAGTTGCCTGTGTTTGCTCACGAGTTCAATGCCTTTTCCCTGCCGTTTTGTATCCTTGTAATTCGGTTAACTTAGCTAGTAAAAACGATAAATCTTGTTTTCTCTAAAGAAGAGTGCCTGGTGTGTGTGCTGTGACCCCAAACGCTTCCCAAGTTTGGCTTGTGCCGGGAAAGCAATCTCTCATAAGGAGCAGGGTTTGGGCTTCCAGAGCAGCCCTTAACCCCGGAAGCTTGTAGCTCTGGTGGGGGCAGCAAAACCCGAGTGTTATGGTGATGGGCACGCGGTGAGGGAGGGGGCTAGGAGTAGAGTACCACACCCCCTTTCTGGACCCATTACGCCACAGACCCATCTGGGCCCAATCCTCCTGTCCCGACTCTCCGTGCCCGCGGCACCTGACATAAGGGCCTGCAGAGAGACATTCTCAGTGCCTGCTTCCTGCCTTTGGAACTCCCCTCCTCTGGAAGGTTGCCAAAGCCCAAGCGTGACCTTCTTCCAGAGGCAGCATAAGACCTTCCTGTTTGGCCAGGCGTTTGGGGGGGGGAGGGGGAGGGATTATTTATTTATTTATTATTTATTTAGTTAGCAAATTTATATCCCTCCCCTCCTGCCACAGGCAGTCCGGGGCGGCTAACAACAGCAATCAATATAAAATACAATAAAAATACAGCATAACAATTAAAACATATCTTCCAATAAATAAACACTAATAAAAACACCGAACACCCCCCCTCCACCCTATCCCCATCCCACCCATCACCCCTCTCCCTCACCAAATGCCCGACGGAACAGCCAGGTCTTACAATTCTTACGAAAAGTCGGGAGGTCCGGGGCAAGACGGGCCCCCACCGGGAGGGAATTCCAAAGGCGCGGCGCAGCCACCGAGAATGCCCTGCCCAGGAAACCCGAGGGACCTCCAACCAGCTCTGAGGGGGTGGGTATTTATCTTTATGTTTGCTTGGTGTTTTTATGTGCTGGAGCCCACCCTGAGCCTTTAGTTTTAGGATAGGCTACACATTTTAAAATGAAATGAATAAATAGTACTGGTCCATGATAGAATAAGCCGCTGCTTAATTACTTTATTATATTATTATTATTATTGATTTGTATCCCGCCTTATCCCCGAAGGCCTGGGGGGACTCACAACAGATTAAAAAAGAAATGCACATCATTATTCATTTATTTATTTTGATTTCTCTCCTGCCCTGTCCCGTAGGCTCAGGACAACTTACAATAGAAAAATATAAAATCCACTTAAAAACCAAATTTAAAAAACCCATGCCAACCATCCCCAGTCCCAACCCTCCAAACCCTGTCCCTGCCTGCTAAAAACCTGGCTAAATAAAAAAGTTCTTACATTGCCTTCTGAAGATGCTTCGACGAGCCGACAAAGGGAAGGGAGTTCCAAAGCTGTGGAGAGAGAAGGCCTCTCTGCGGGCCTGAGTTGTCCGGGCCTGCTGCAGGAATGGGATTTGCAAGAGGGCGCTCCCGGCGGAATGGAGGGAGCGCGGCGGAACACAGAGGGGGACGGCGGTCTCTTAGATAGGCAGGGCATTAAGGGCTTTCTAAGGCAAAACCAGCCCATGGAATTATGCCTGGAACACTATCGGCAGCCAGTGCAGACTTTCGAGCCCCGGGGTCCAAGGGCAAAAAATGGCCTTGCCTCCCTCCAGCCCATCCTCTCCTCCATCCCACCCCCTCCCCTCCTTCCTCCCCCCTGCGCCTCTCCCTCCCTCCTTCCGCTTGCTGCACCGGAGCCCTGGAGGCTGCGCCGCCTGCCTCGTGCCGCCACCATGCGGGTCCCGCACATGCCACGCGCTGCACGTGCTTCTGCTTGCACTCAGCTCAGTCTCCACCCGGCCGTGCCGTAACACGACAGGATTTGTGCCCCCCTTCTCCAGCTCGGACCCCGGGACAAATATTCCTCTTGTTCCTATGATACGCCCCTGTGGATATTTAGGGTTACCGTACCCCAGGTCTTGCACAGTCATCGAAAGGAGGGGAGGTCCGGGGCCATCCGGGGCCTCTGCTGGAAGGGAATTCCGCAGCCTAGGTGCAGCCACCAAGAACGCCCTCTCCATAGTCGCTCCCCAAAGAACCCGAAGAAGGACGCTCCTGGATGACCACAGGGGCCGATCCAGAGCCCGGGGGGTGAGGCAGTCCCACAGGTAGACAGGACTTAGGCCATATAGGGCTTTATAGGTAAGCACCTTGAATCGGGCCTGGAAGACTATGGTTATGAAAAATACATGTTGCAGGGCTGCACCGAATCCAATGCAGCCCTGCAGTAGAACTAGTGCAGCTCTGTACCATGCATTTTTCATAAGCGGCCTCTTTTAAAGGGCAGAGGGTAACCCTCGATATTATAGGTGATAATTGTGTTATCACCTTAGCCCATGCAGCAGAGCCAAAATAAATAGGGTACAAAGTCACTCAAGTTAAGATCAAGGCGGACTGTGAGGAATTACAGGAGGACCTTGGGCAACTGGGCATCCAAAATGGCAGATGAAATTCAATGGTGACAAGTGTAAAGTGATGCACATTAGGAAAAATAACCCTAATGATACACACACACATTGCTCATTTCTGAATGAAGGGTTAGCACTCGGGAAAAGGATTTCAGAGTCCTTGGGTAATCTCAGACGTGACGGGCCCGGAGGCCCGCCATGCTGAACCCTGGACCAGGACCGGTCCATGATCAGGCCGTCCGTTCTTTAGACGTGCCAGCCTGATCGCTAATGGGGATTGGGGAGGGGGCAGGGCTGCCAATGCGCCCGATCCGTACGGTGGTCGGGGCCACGATCCATGATGGGCCAAGGTAACAGACGTTACTTTATGGGCCCATCCCGGATCGTGGCCAATCTAACCACGGTTCTGGACCTTGGGCCAACCGGAGGTCCAGAACCGTGGTTAGTTTTGATCCCTGCCAGAAATTCACCGTGGTGAATATCTGGCGGGGATCAAACAGACGTTACCGCGATCGCTGCCACGACAGGGAATCCGCTGGGATTCACTGTGGTGAGCAGCCATTTCGTAACGTCTGAAATTACCCCTTGTGGACAATACACTAAAATCCTCAGCTCGGGGTGCAGCAGCTGCCCAAAAGGCAAACAGGATGGTAGGGATTTTTTAGGAAAGGGAAGGAGAATAAATGAGAAATATCGTAACGTATCAGTATTAGGGATGGGAATATCAGAACTGGATTAATTTGATTCACCCAATTTTTATTGCTTCAAATCAATCCAATTCCGATGCAAGGACCAAAATATGCCTTGCATTGCCTGTTGAAATGAATAGGTTTGGTTTTCCACTGACTTCAATGGAAAAAACATTCCCATTGAAATCAATGGGGGTTGGGGGGCTACAAATCGATTCCAATCCGAAGCAATTGAATCCGATTCCAATTTTAATCCCATTTTCTATCTGATTTCCCATCTCTAATCAATATAAATACAACATGCAGTTCTGGTCGCCCCATCTCAAAAAAGTTATAGTAGAACTGGAAAAAGACCAGAGAAGGGCAACAGAAATGATCCAGGGCAGGTTTGGTCCTAGAATTTGTGGGACCCAGGGCAAAGCAAAAACCACGCCCTGATCAAGTGTTTCCGTAGGAGGAGAGGCTGGAGAGGTTGGGGCTCTTCAGCTTGGAGAAGAGATACCAGAGATGGGACAGGATGGAAGTTTATAAAATCATGCATCTCTAGGGACAAGTAAATAGGGAGTTGCTGCTCCTCTCTAATGAGATCAGAAGTAGGGAATGCTAATTCTAATATTGACAGCAGATTTAAAACAAATAAAAGGATGTACTCTTTCATCACCAATGAAGACAATTAGCTTGTGGAACTTGTGGATCCATTGGATTTGACTGACCTCTTTTATGGGATCAACATCTTTTGGTGGAAATACGTATGGAAGCTTTCAGGTTGAAACTCAGTCCAGTCAAAGATCTCATTGGAACGACTTTGTCTGCATCGCTAACGTTTGGGACCAACACGACAACAGCATTCTCTCTAGAGCAGGCCAGGGGGTGGGCCTGGGGTCTCAGGCCCAGGGGCCAAATGCAGCCTACGGCTGGTTTTTATGTAGCTCCTTTCCAGTTCCTACCTCCAACCACTGAAAAACTGAGCACGGAGAAAGGGAGCAGAGAGAGATGAGGTCATGCAGGCAAAGACAGATCCATGGCACAGGTCCATGATCTGGGTGTTGGTATATGCAACATCCATAAGTTAATGCCTGCTGTATTGGGAACAGTAATTGACTATAGAGCCACCAGATGACGCTGCTAAGTTTATGTGTACATGGAAGGGAAATGGGGTTTTGCAGTTGCATTCCTTAGTGTAACCACTCCTTCTTCCCTTCTCTCTCATTGTCTCAGTCTCCATTTTCTCTCACTACTAGTTAGATGTAACTAAGGATCTGCTCCTGAGAAAGCTTAAGTAAAGTTCTGTTTTTAAACCTTCAGCTGCATTTGTCCTTACTGGTTATTGCAAATCAGTTATTACTCTGCAACAGGTGATGGGCCCAGACCTCTTCAGAACAGCTCAGCCCAGAACAACTCCATAAGACTGGAAGTGAGCTGAAAGGAAGTGAGCTGAAAGGAAAAGAGGCCCAGAGGAGGCTACTAACTGTCAGTGAGCAGAAGAACCAGAATCCCAATCTGAGGGGAGGGAAGCAAGCATGACCAGTAGGGCTGTAGCGGAATATCACAGCGGTAGCTATTTCCGGCGGAAACAGTGTTTCCGCAATTAGTGGAACGGCATGGCAGAGGCTTTCATTCCGCGGTTTCATTCCGCGGTTCCGCTTATTTAATTCCGCAACTTAGTGGAAT
>QEPC01005600.1:214875-231304 GCA_003113815.1 Sphenodon punctatus | reverse complement strand
GACTGGTGTGTCGACTCTGGAGCCACAAGTCACATGACCAGCGACAAGAGCTTTTTCACGGTACTGGACCCAAGCAACAAAGAAGAGATATACTTCGCTGATGGAAGCAGCATCACTGCAGAAGGTATTGGCGAAGGAATTCTAAGTTGCAACAAGCCACACGGAGGCACACTAGCAATACCGGTAAAGGATGTTTTATACGTACCTGGCTTAGAGGGAGGACTCCTATCCGTTAAACGCCTAAGAGAGAAAGGGCTCACTGTCAAGTTCCGGGGTAATGAATGCACAATCCAGAAGGGGACAAGGGTCCTAGCCAGAGCCTATGCAGATGGACACCTGTATCGCATGAGTGCAACCAAGGAACAAACAGTTGAAATCAGCACAAGCTCACCTGAGATGCAGGAACAAACCCGATCACCTGCAGATGTTGAAATCAGAAGATCTACCAGGGAAAATAAAGGCAAACCACCCACCCGCTTGTCTCACAAAGCAAGTACCGACAGACTGTCTGAGCCATCGACGTGGGACGACGTCTTACAAACGTCAGAAGGGGAACCCAACAAATGGACAAAGGCAGCTACAGAAGACACGGTAGCAGATGCCCTGACAAAACCTTTAGCAGAAGAGCGCCACCGAAAGCTGCTAAGTAAAATGGGCATAGTAGGTTAACTTCTGTCTGTTGAGAAGGGGTGTTGGTATATGCAACATCCATATGTTAATGCCTGCTGTATTACGAACAGTAATCGACTATAGAGCCACCAGATGGCACAGCTAAGTTTGTGTACATGGAAGGGAGAGAGGGTTTTGCAGTTGAATTCCTTTGTGTAACCACTTCTTCTTCCCTTCTCTCTCTTTGTCTCCGTCTCCATTTTGTCTTCTTACTAGTTAGATGCAACTAAGGATCTGTGCCTGAGAAAGCTTAAGTAAAGTTCTGTTTTTAAACCTTCAGCTGCATTTGTTCTTACTGATTGCGAATCAGTTATTACTCTGCAACACTGGGCACTCCTTTACTTGAGTGCACCCCTCAAGCATCCCCAGCCCCAACTTGTACGCAGCCTTCGGAACTTGTACTAATGTTCAAAGTGGCCCCCAGAAAGGAAAGGGTTGGGGCTCTAGGCTTTGATTTGACTGTAATACCGTTAGTTTGTTTATCGAAGTAAAATCAAACCAATGAAACAAATGACAGTGGGGCCAATCCCAAGCTCCGCGGACCCCCACCCGTGTGCACATGCACACAGTTTCTGAGCAGCACTATGTGCTGGCAATGCGCTATGCGCAGGATCCGTGGGGCTTGGGATCAACCCCAATGGGTGTTTTTACACGATCACAGTTAATCCAATTTGTGACTGTATTGGACAAATTAATACCAAGTTATTATTCAGGAGTAACTATTGACACAATCATTTTTAATCAGGAAAAAGAATTTAATCCTGATTTGCAGTGTGAACACAACAGGTTAATCCAGATTAAGAGTCACAAGGAAGACTGCAAAATCCCATGGTGCAATGCAACAAGATTTCAGCGTCCTCTTCCGCTCTGATTTCAAAGAGTACAGTGACAGCAAGTTTGAAAAATCTACACATTCCCTACTCAGTCCAACTCAGTCCTATCCACCCCTGATTGCCACAAAGAAAGATAATTCATACATTTGACAGCAGCCCAGGATGAGGTACAGAGAACACACTTGTTGCGTTAAGCAGTTATCCTGCCATGGGAACGGTCGCGTCTAGTTCCCCTTCTGTGTTTCAGTATCTCAAGACATTTTCATAATTAAGCGTACATAAAAGCATACATCTGGGAAATAAAGACACGCGGGCTTGCCGTCATTACCCCGCAATGTGTTCACAGGTGTGACCTCTGCTGATTTTAATGATGCATAATGACACCATTAAAACAGCTTGGCTGAGGCAACAGGACCGGGGCACCGACGTGTGTCATGGAGGTGACTTCCCTGCCCGCTAGCAGCGCGGGGATGCAGACGTTGGATGGAAGCAGGCAAAAGAGATCGCAACAGCTGGAGAGAAACAAAGTCTGACAAAATAAAACCCAGCCCTGAAAACTGAAGAGATCTTCAGGGCTGGAATTAAGGAAACTGAGGCCCTTTTCCCTCCCGGGGGCCCCTTTGAAAATGAGGCCGCGCTCCAAGGGATGGATAGAAGTGAGGGTGCGTAAGTGGGGGTGCTCAGGAAGCTCCAGATGATGGATCTGTCCCTTCTCCTTGTGTGCACTCCCTCATCTCTGCTCCCTTCCCCTGAGTTCAGTCTTTCAGAGCCCCCACCCTTATAACACAGGCATGTTTGACAGACTCCCTCGTTCAAAAAAGGGAAATGTTACTGTAATGAATTTTCAATGTTCAATCAAAGAGAACCCCCTTCCGGGACTGGGGGTCTCTGCATTTAATGACCTGCAGGCCTAAACGTGTATTTAGTTATTTCAGTTTTAATGGCACCCTTTCCCAAAGGCTGGGGGGGCGGGGCTATTCCCCAATTAAAACGAATCCCTAAACGCCTATCCCCACCGACTAAAGACCTGGGCAAATCAAAAGGTCTTACCTCACCTCCAGAAAAAGGTCAGGCTCAGGCGAACTTTTTTGGGGGGAAAGACAGTTCCAAAGCTGTGAAGCAGCCCCTGAGAACGCCTCTCTGGGCATGCCTGCAGTAAAGACTCGGTGCGAGGCTAGAACTTGCAAGAGGGCTCCCCTGGTTGAGCTGGAGGATTGCAGTGGGGGGGGGGGGTGTGAGTGAGTTAGGGGCCTGAGGAAAGGTATTGTGCCCCCCTAACCCTAAAGGCGGTCTTTTAGAGGTTATGCCTATTGTTATTATTTCTAGTTCAACTCTGGTCCCGTGAGTTGAGGTGGCTGCCTCCTGAACCATTAGGGTCCTTCCATATAGGGTCGCCGTCTAGGCAAATGTTCAAGGAACACTGATCCGTAAGCCAGGCCTCTCTACAAGGGAGGCCCTGCAGAGCTGTATCTTAGCCCAGGGCTTCTCACACTCTTGCTGTCTCACTCCATGGTGATTGGTGAACTGCACGTACAACACACAGGCCTGGCTCTGGCCCTGAATGCTGGTGTTTCGCACAAAACCCGTTCAGCCCAAAACGTGCGTCCGCAGGGCAGCGAAAACAAAATCGACTGGGCAGGGAGCGAAGGCTAATCAGCAGGAAAGAGGGGAGGCAGTGGCGGCTGGTGACAACATTTTGGTGCGGGGTTAAGGGAGTAAGGGGTGGGGGGAACACACACACACACACAATATAGTGCTACTGCTTCCTAATAACTCAGTACAGACATTCCTACTCCCCCCGCTAAACCATCTTCACCTCTTCTCCTGCGCTACCCCTACGTGATCTGGAACTTGGACACTTGGCATTTATTCGGTCACTTGGAAGGAAGTTCTCAACAGGGAACGGATCTCCCCATTATGACCTGTTGGGGACTTCTTCCAAGTGACCCAGACCGGCCACTGTCGGAGACAGGATGCTGAGCTCGAGGGACCATTGATCTGACCCGCTCTGGCACTGACTATGTTCTTCTTCTTCTTCTAATTATTATTATTATTATTGACAAGCATTTATATAGCGTCAGCAGTGTACCTGGCGCTTTACAAAGTAATTGAACAGACACGGTCCCTGCCCTAGGGCTTACAATCTGAGACACGTGGGGGGGCTGGGAGGGAGACGAAGGAAGGGGAACAGAGGGAGAGAGAAGGGGTGTAACATTCATGGAGATGCGAGGTCCCAGTTGCACGTGCTTGGCTTGGTTATAAGCTTTTATATAGCACCAGCGATGTACCTGGTGCTTTACAGAGAATAAGATAGACACAGTCCCTGCCCGAGAGCTTACAGTCTGAAGATAGGGGGAGGGGAGACAGGGAAGGGGAAAACAGAGGGAGAGACAAGGGATGCGACATTCATGAGGAT
This sequence comes from Sphenodon punctatus, assembly GCA_003113815.1. Taxonomy (NCBI): domain Eukaryota; kingdom Metazoa; phylum Chordata; class Lepidosauria; order Sphenodontia; family Sphenodontidae; genus Sphenodon; species Sphenodon punctatus. The sequence continues at coordinate 227,386 of QEPC01005600.1, read as the reverse complement.
GCGAGAGCTCAGGTACACGTTCTTGGCTTGGTTACAGTAAATAGGAGTTTGCAGATAACAGGTGGGGGATAATCCTGGGTGGGGATGATTAGCAGGAGTTCAGAAGTGCGGAGTGGAAGAGGTGGGTTTTGAGCAGGGACTTGAAGGTGTGGAGGATGGGGGCCAGGCGGACGAGGGCAGGGAGGGAGTTCCAGGCATGCGGGGCAGCGAGGGAGAAGGGACGAAGGCGGTTGGGGGAGCAGGGGAAGCGTGGGAGGGCGAGGGAGGGGATGGAGGAGGAGCGGAGTGCTCGAACAGGAGTTTGGACGGAGGGAGATCAGGGCAGAGAGGTAGGGGGGAGAGAGGTTGTGAAGGGCTTTGTAGGTGAAGATGTTCTCCCTCCCCAAACACACACACTCTGCTCCCTCCCTCGCAACCTTCAAATCCCTCCTGAAAACCTACCTCTTCTGTTAGGTTTTCCGCAGCTCCTCCTGCCCCCCCAGATGGCTCACAGATGCCTTGTCATTCAGGGCTCCCGCCCCTTCTCCCTCGTAACGAAGCTTACCTGCACCTTCAACTTCTCAACCTCGTGAATGTTTTCCCTGTCGCTCCCTACATTCCCATCCCCCTTGTCTCCCCTAGATTGTAAGCCCCTCGGGGTATAAATCATTAGCAACAATAATAACGGATTAATCCATACCGAACCGCAACAGTGGCAACACACCCATCGTGGTTCGGTTTTCAATCGATACATTTTTTTTAATTTTTTAAAAAAATAATTTTTTTAATCATTGTGCGTGCACAAAATGGCCGCCGGACCCCTTTCTAAAATGGCAGCGGCAGCATCGCCGTCATTTTGGTGAAGGGTAGCCATTCTGCACCTCGGCAGCGGGACGGTTTTCACATGTGCAGATTGGCTGCCCTTTCCCAAAATGGTGGCAACGCTGCCGCTGGCATTTTGGAAAAGGGCAGAATGATCCAGTGGCCATTTTGTGCATGTGCGGTGTTGTGTTTTTTTTAAAAAAAATATTTATTTTATTTTAATAGATTTAAATATGGATCCATACTTAAATCCAGAAATTTCAGAACCAGCTCTGTAACGGATCCAAATCCGCAATCCCCTCCAGACGCCCGCCCGTACTGCATACCAGCGCTCAGATGACCACAAGCGTAGCTGAGTAACTAATATGCTAGACTTAAATCTGGGAGTCCAAGGGTCAAAGGCTATCTTACCCATGAGCTCACAGGGTGACGTTCGCGAGTTACTCTCAGCCTCAGTTTTCCCATCTGTAAAATGTACGTATCCCTGTCTCTCCCTGGGTTATCCTAGATTGTAAGCCCCTTGGGGCAGGGACCTGTCTCAAAAATCACAACAGGGAAGCACTGGGCACATTTCTGGCTCTATATAAATAATCATTTGGGCCTTTGGCTGAATTTGAACCCGTGACCTAGGAGTGAAAGCCTCCTCAACCCAATGCTTATTAGGCTACTCTTACTCACTCGCCTTACTCTGCTCTCACGCAGGAGGTAGTGCGGTCTGCTGCTTAACACATGTGTCTGGGAGCCTAGCAAGTGGGGTTACCATGAAAGCCAACAATAGCCTCGCACTGGTGGATTTCAGGTAAGTCATTTCCTTTCCGCGGCCTTTGGTCGCTCCATCTGCACCACGAAAACAACACGTAGCCTGTTATGTCGGAGGCAAAGGACAGGCAGAGTTGTGTGTCATCAGCGTACTGATGACCGCGAACTCCCCATCTACAAAGTTGAGCCGTCGCAGGCGCACGTGCTGACGGTTAATCTAGGAGAGACAAGGGAGGGGGGGCAAGGGAGAGGGAAGCAGAGCTCTTGGAGGCTATAGCTCAGGTTTTCTGCATCACCCCTGCATTTCTGCCGTGTGCTGTTCATTTTCAATTCAACTTGAAAAGTTCAGGACTGGAACCTTTTTATTCATTTATTTTTCATTTTCTTTTTAAACCAAGGTTTGTGACAACAAAAAAATAAAATAAAATCCTAACCAGCCAGAAGCAAGGTGTTTGCATACATGGCAGCTGTTTCCGAGGTGTGAGCATCGATGCTAAGAGGAATAAATAAGCAAAGCTGTTCTGCGGGCCTTCGCTCAGCCGAAGCGTGCGGGAGAAAGCACAGGATAGCGTGCGGGAGAAAGCAGATGTAAATAAAACCAGGGAGTGTTGGACGAGTAGAGACAGTGTTGGACGGGTAGGACTGGCCAGGTAGCAAATTAAATAAGGATATAAGGAGTTGTCTAACCGAGTCAGACCAATGGTCCAATAGCCCAGTATTGTCACAACCTGACACAGCAGCAGGGTTTCAAATCCAGCTCTCCAGGGTCTCCGGTAGAGACCTCACCCAGACGTGCTACCTGAGACCCTCCAGGGTCTCCAGCAGAGGCCTCACCCAGGCGCGCTACCTGAAACCCTCCAGGATCCCTGGCAGAGGCCTCACCCAACCAGGCGTTCTACCTGAGACCCTCCAGGATCCCCGGCAGAGACCTCACCCAGACGTGTTACCTGAGACCCTCCAGGATCCCCGGCAGAGGCCTCACCCAGCCGTGCTACCTGAGACCCTCCAGGATCCCCAGCAGAGACCTCACCCAGGCGCGCTACCTGAGACCCTCCAGGATCCCCGGCAGACGCCTCACCCAGGCATGTACTACCTGAGATTCTGAATCGGAGATGCCAGGGATTGAAGTTCAGGCCTTATACATGCAAAGCATGCGCTCTACCACCTGAGCCACTGCCCAGCCCTTAGTCAGTTCCTTTCTTATTGGCCTCTGAAGAGAGTCCGTGAATGCTTTCAGACCTTAACCTTAATATATAACTAGGGCTGTAGCGGAATGTCACAGCGGTAGCTATTTCCGCCGGAAACAGCATTTCCGCAATTAGCGGTACGGCGTGGCAGAGGCTTTCATTCCACTAGTTTCATTCCGCTACTTCCGCAGTTCCACTAATTTCATTCCGCTACTTCCACAGGCCTCGCAAAATAGCGGAAACGTGACATTTTCGCTACTTCCGCCATTCCACCAGCGCCACAAAGTAGCGGAACAGCGGTTTTCCGACCGTTTCCGCAATTTCACTGCAAATTCCGCAATTTGCAGAATGCCGGCGGAATTAGCGGAATGTCCGCAGAGAAGCCCGCAGTGTGGCGCGGGCAATTCCAAAATGGCGGAATGGAATCGCGGCGCGGTAACAGCTGCTGCCGCATCAGCCCTGTATATAACAGTGTGTACAAGGGAGAGTCTCCCCTTCCCTCCCCCACACTTTATCTGGACTTCTGTAATCTGGATTCTTCTTTATTTTGGAAACGTCTAATTCCCCAGGCAACTCTTGCACATTGCAGTGGAAATCCCCTCCCCTTTACCCAGTCACAAGGTACCCCACCCCCCCACCCCCCGCGAATGATCCATGGGCTTTCTACAGAATGTTGTTATTAATTATTGATATATAGCGCAGGGGCGGGGAACCTCCCCCCCCCGGGGCCACTTTGAAAATCAGAACAAGCTCTGAGAGTTGCACAGACGTTGGGGGTGGGGGGTGGTTAAGGGGCTCAGGAAGGAGGAGGATCCAGATCCTAATCATCCAGTTCTGTCCCCTAAGCTTGGGTGTCATTTTCAGATGAGATGCTACCCCACATGCCCAGCCAGGAGCCACACATCCGTCCCCCCGTCTGAAGGTGCAACGGCCAAATGCGCGCTGCCATGAGCCACAGAGCACCCACTCACCGCCACGCACGGAGCACTGCCGGGAGCGCCGTGCGGCGCAGGCTAGATGGAAGCATGGCAATTGGCAGCCACGGAGCCCCTGCCCGTATGAACGGCTGCAGCCGGCCACGCCAGCAGACGGGTCGGCCGCTCAGAGGCACGGCGGGCAGGGAGCGCCGCTTTTGCGAGTCACAAGAACTGGCCAGAGTGCTGGGAAGACCGGGCTCCCCAGCGCTCACACCCGGGGCATGTCAATAAAGGCCGGCCCGGCATGCTTCCCCCTCCCCCATGATCTGAGGTAGGGGGAGTGCATGGTGGCAGCTTCCGTGGCCGGGGTAGTCAACCGTGCCGGGAGCCGCCCGTTAGAATTGCTCCCCATAGGCTCCACCCGTGTGGGTACTCTGTGGCAGAGCCACTCAGCAACCACCGACACCCACACCCACACGCCTATTGCCCTGCTGGTTTGGAACCCCCCCTCGGGTGCACCCCCTCATTTCTGCTCTCTTCGCCCTTTTGGGGCGTGTAGGGTTGGGAACTGGGAACTGGATCCAGGGGCCTGATCTGGGAACAGGAAAAGGGGCCAAATAAAAACTGGCAGCGGGCCCCATTGACCCCAAGTTCCCTAGCTCTGATATAACACCAGTACCGTGCCTGGTGCTGGACAGTGGTGATTCATAGACACAGGTCCCTGCCCCGAGGGGCTGGCAATCTAGAATGGACAAGCAGAGGGGAAGCAAGGGAGAGACAGGGAGGCATCCATGACGCTGAGAAGCTGCAGGTGGACGTGCCGAACCTAGTTACAAGTAGGGACGGGAAATCGGATGGGAAACTGGAATCGTATTCAAATCAGAATTGGATTCAGTTGCTTCAGATTTGAATCGGATCTGAATTGGAATTGGTTCGTATTCCGCCCCCCCCCCCCCCTCTTCGACTTCAATGGGAAACCAAACCTATTCATTTCAGTGGGCGATGCAAGGCGTGTCGGTTCGTGCACCGGAATCGGGAAGCGACACAAATCAGGGGCCGCCAGTTCTGACCCCGGTCACCGGTGCCGTCACCTCTTTCCACTTTTTGCTTCTTCCCACCACATTCTCCAGGCTGCACGAAATACCCTCCAAGCTCCAGCTGCAGAGCTGCCGCCTGGGCCAGTGACTGTTCAGCTTTGGGGGCCTTGTCTCCTTCCCTTGCCTCCCTGGGGTACCCGATGCCCCCACACCGAAGGCTCAATCTCCTTTCCGCCGTTCTCAAACATCTCGTAGAACTCCCAGGCTTTCGACAATGAGAACGAGTCGCCTCAATGCAAAAAACTAAAAACTCTGGCAGGAGGGAGGGGGGTCATTGAAAACAGAAGGCCTTTCTCCCGTCACCCCCCGGCCTTTAGGAAACTTCCTTCTATGTCGGTGTTATGCATCTGGGCTGCTCCAGCCCCCTGGGAAATAACTGAAGTGAAAACTTTGTGAGGACCAAAGGGCTCCCGGCCCTCCTGGGGAATCCTGGGGAGGCTGTGCCCCCACCCAGAGCAGCCCCCTTAGCTTTTCAAACTCCTCCCCTGCTGGGTTCAACCAGGCTTTCCGCACAACCCCTTCCTTCCCCCGTCACATAGATGTTGGGTTTAGCTCCGCCCCTTGGGTTTGACCCCACCCCCTGGGTTTGGCTCCGCCCCCTGAATGTGGACCAGCCTCAGCCCTCCCCAGAAAATGAGAGAGGGCCATTAGCCACACCTGTTCTTGCCTTCCAGGCCCTTGCTTTAGAGCACTGGTTTGGGCTGGGTGATGATGAGTAGTAGGCAGAGAGTAGAGAGCTGCAGTCTAGGAGGAGTGTGCGGGGGGCAAGAAGGCTAGAGAGACAGAAAGCTGTTTCTAGGGACCCCCCCAGGTGCTGGACCTGGAGGGTTCAGCGGCTGCCAGCTCTATACACAACATATCCAACCTGTCCTGGAACTGGGCACTCTTATGTTTGCTCCCAAATGCACTCGTAAAGCGGCGTGGCTGCGGAAAGGTGTGAAGACCTGATCCTGCAGCAACTCACGGTCAGTGGGGGCTGATCCTGTCCCACTGGGATGGAAGCTGCAGCTGTCTGGCCCCTTTGCCTGGTTCGGAGGGAAGATAAATGCTACCCCGGTTGCTTGCTTGTTTGGTATGAATTCGTTTGACGGCGCTGTGGCTGAAGCAGCCCGTTCTATTCCCTCCCTGCAGTTTCCCCTCCGCTCTTGTGACTCGGGCTGTAATTTGCCCAGCATCTTTTGATGCAAGAAGTGCCGCTGTTTAATTACAGGCCGCGTGGAGCGGCTGCATTGTGCCAAAAGAATCCCGATCGCCTGCCACGGCACTTGCTGCCTCAGAAGGCTGAATGCAACAGGGTTTATTTCCCCTTCCAAACAGCCTGGCTTGAATTGCTCTCTTGAGAGGACATAATTACAGGAGAGACTTTAAAAATTCCTCCCATCTCCCAGGCATTATTCACTGGAATTCACCCTGCAGGGCTGGAAGGATTTATATTTTAAAGGGACAGGGCTATTTCTTCCAAAGTTCTGAGATCTGAGGAAGGGTTCTCTGCGGCTCGGAAGTTTGCATATGCTCACAAACAGAAGCTGGTCCAATCAAAGAGACTGACAGTGCTAGTTCAGCATCTCTCCAGATGTTCGTCTCAGTTCCTCCCTCCTCGCCTTCAAAAAGCACCTGAAAACATATTTATTTTCTAGCTGCTTTTAGGATCCCCTGCTGGATCCCTTAAATTGTACTCTGAACTCCCTTTTTCCTTCCCCTGCCTTAAAGTATTTTATTACTGTTTAAAATGGTTTTGTTTTAGACTTTTCTATTGTTTTATATTCTGTAGAGCACTCCAAGTGCCATGCAAGGCAGAGGGGGTGCTATCAAAAATAAAAATGAATTATTAATTCATTGTTATTATTGTTATTATCGTTGTCTCTTACATTTGGGGGCAACATGCAGCACTGGATCCAGGGAAATTGGGGCCTTGTACAAAATGTGAGGGGGCCTTTTAACATAGCAACGTGCTATTTTTTTTACTGCCTGTTTAGTGAGATTTTTATCATACCCCTCCCCGAAGGCTCGCGGTGGCAAACAGCCGTCAGCTGGCCAAGCATCTGTCTTTGATGCTGTAGGAGAGGGTATCCTGCCTTGGAGCTGGGCGTTGGACCAGATGACCCCTAAGTCCCTTACCTAAGCTAGGAATTACCATACTAAGCTAGGAGTTACCACTCAGGAAAAGGATCTAGGGGTGGTTGTGGACAATACAATGAAATCCACAGCGCAGTGCGCAGCAGCAGCCAAAAAAGGAAACAGAATGTTAGGAATTATTTGGAAGGGGATAGAGAATAAAACTGAGGAGGTCATAATGCCTCTATACAAATCAAGGGTGCGATCGCACCTCGAATATTGTGTGCAGTTCTGGTCGCCCCATCTCAAAAAAGACATAGCGGAACTAGAAAAGGTGCAGAGAAGGGCAACAAAAATGATCAAGGGCATGGAAGGGCTCCCGTATGAGGAGAGGCTTGGTAGATTGGGACTCTTCAGTTTGGAGAAGAGACGACTGAGGAGATAGGATAGAGGTCTATAAAATCATGAGTGGGGTGGAACTAATAAACAAGGAGCAGTTAGTTACCCTCTCAGCTAGTACTAGAACTAGGGGACACTCCATGAAACTCATGGGTGGCAAGTTTAAAACAAATAAAAGAAAATATTTGTTCACTCAGCATATAATTGGGTTGTGGAATCTACTGCCAGAGGCTGTGGTAAGGGCCAGTACTATAGCTGAGTTTAAAAGAGGTTTGGACAAGTTTCTGGAAGATAGGTCCATTAGCAGCTATTAGCCAGACAGGATCAGGGAACATGATGGGAGCTGGGGGGAAACAACAGGGAATGGATCCCTTGTGACCTGTTGGGTGCTTCTCCCAAGTCACCATGATTGGCCGCTGTCAGAGACAGGATGCTGCGCTGGATGGACCATTGGTCTGACCCAGTATCTCACTTCTTATGTTCTCACCTGTTCTACAATTCTGAAGCTGAGCTAGATAAGAGGATTCAAAAGGATTCAAAAGCAGACATATAAAATACAGAAAATAAAACCCACATATAAAATACACCTAACACTTCCCAAGCCTAACCCGGCCTGTTAAAATGCCTGGGCAAATAAACAGACCTTAAATTGCCTCTGGAACACACTCGGGTTTTGGGAAACCTCCAAAGGAAGGGAGTTCCAGAGCTGTGTGGCGCAGCCACCAAAAACACCTCCCTGTGTGGCCTGGCTGTACGGATGCATCACAATCATGGAACTTACAAGAGGGCGCTCAGAGGCCGAACGAAAGGGAAGGGAAGGGGGGGTGGGGTGGACAGCATGAGGAAAGGATGAAAGAATGGGGTATTGTTTAGTCTAGAGGCAAGACAACTAAGAGGGGGAACATGACAGCAGTTTTCAAATAACAAAAAGGAGGCCACAAAAAAACAAAAAGTTAGGGTTTGGCTCGACAGTGGGAAAATCTTCCTAACTTTAAAAACTGTTGAGCAATGGAATTTCCAACCATACAGTTCTGAGGCTGAACTAGATAAGGACCGTAAATCACTTTGGACGTGGAAAGGGCTATAGAGCTGATAACAATAATATGCTGGTCATCCCCCAAATTTCTCCCCAAACTACATGTCCCTGCCCACAGCCTGACCCCAAATTAATTAGGTTCGATTGAAAAAGTGTACCCAAGTAAAATCAAATGCTCGCACATGCCCACATTAAATCAAATGGCCACCTACAGTCTTACTTGCTCACACACATACGCATTCTCATCCCCTCCCACTGGCACATGGAGAGGACCCCATAGCATCAGCAAAAGCAGGACCAAGACCCACTGCCTGAACCACCCCTCAGTATTAGTTTTCCCCAGAAGCCAACGGGACATAGTGATGGCTTTACCTAGTCCCCTAGTTTGGGAAACTCAAATGCTAATGGATGGAAGCAAGCAACACAGGCTTCCTCCCCGGTCTCGTGGCCACCTTCACAGATAGTACAATCCCATCTTGAATCATGACCCACAGTTTGGGCCCCTTTGTGATAGGGGAGCAGCCTCTAATGGTGAACATCATTTCCCACCTCCTTGCAGCGCGGCAGCATCGGGGCACAGCAGTGGGCTACCCATAACGTTTTACAAGCTACGCAAACACTCTCTCCTCCCCTAGATCATTTAAAAACATAAGAAGTGCCCTACTGGTCAGATCAAGGGTCCATCCAGCCCAGTATCCTGTCTCCAACAGTGGCAGCTTCAGTCACTTTGGAGAGTACCCAGCAGGTCATAATGGAGAGAGGCATTCCCTTCTGTTCACTCCCACTCCTGACAATCAGAGGCTGCATCCCCCAACCACCTTGACGAATAGCCATGAATGGACTTATCATCCAGCGCAGGAGTGGGGAAGTATAGGGATCCGCAGGCTAGAATATCCTGTGGCAGGGACGGGAAACATGAACTCCTATATAGCTCCCTCCCTTCCCCCCCGCCCCCGCCCAATTGGTCAAGTCCCCTACTCACCTAGGGCAGCCTACATAGGGGTTATGCTAAGGGGTTGGCTGCTGGTCTGGAAGAGCTCCACGGCCATCTGGGGGGCCATCAGTGGGTTGTGGGGCACGGCCCCTGGGCTGCACTACACAGGGATGTGGGGGAACCTCCGGGAGCTGTTGGGTAACTGGCTGCTGACCGCAAAAGGACCGTGTGTCGGAGGTTTCCCTACCCCTGCTCTAAGAACTCATGCAGTCCTTTCCTGCTATTGGCTTTTACAACAACAATCCTCTGGCAAGGAGTTCCGCAGGTTAATTGTGGCTTTGGTAGGAGCTGCCACTGAGCGATGCTATCCCCTCCCTGCCGGGATGCGGAGTGGCAGTCCCATTCTGGAGCACTGGAGTCTGCAAGCCCAGCCTCCCCTGGCTCCCAGTGCCGCCACTTCTCCCTCTCTGCAGAACACGGTGATATTTGGGGCTGGCACGGTACCGCCGTGGCAGCAGGAAGGAGACGGGCTGTTTCCTGACACCCAGGGAGGGCACCAGCAGGCTGGGTGAGGAGTGAGCGTGGAGCTGGCAGGCGGCGATAGCACGCGGGTGCAGAGTGATTCCACTCCTTCCCCCCACGCTGCTTATGGAGCAGGCTTGGGTGCCTTCCTGATGCTCGCTGCCCCCCACCCCCTTCACCTACACACGCAGAATCTGGCTCCAGAGAGCAGCCGGCTCTCCCTGGACAGAGAATGCAATACCCCCACCCTTCGTCACCTCGCGACTCGACTACTGTAACGCGCTCTACGTGGGGCTTCCCTTGTTCCTGGCCCGGAGGCTGCAGCTGGTGCAGAATGCGGCGGCCCGTCTTCTTACGGGGACGGGTCGCCGGGAGCACATTACACCGGTGCTCCGAGCGCTGCACTGGCTGCCGATAGTGTGCCGGGCCAGGTTCAAGGTCCTAGTAATGATCTATAAAGCCCTACACGGCCTTGGCCCCTCTTACCTTAGGGACCGCCTCGCCCTTCGCGCCCCGGAACGACTCCTGCGGTCTGCCGGGGGTGCCCTCCTGGAGGTCCCCCGTGTTAAGCGGGGGGCCACGATGGAGCGGGCATTCTCGGTGGTAGGGCCGCGGCTGTGGAACTCCCTTCCGGAGGAAGCTCGCCTGGCCCCAAGCCTTTTGACATTTCGGCGGAACTGTAAGACCTGGCTGTTTGCCCAGGCCTTTGGGAGGGAGGGGGGGGGGGTTTTTAATCCCCCACCTGTATATTTATTTTTATACCACCCTGTTTTATTGATATGTTTTATAATTGTATTTTAAATGTTTTAAATGGCTTTTATTGTTGTTAACCGCCCCGAGCTGCTGTGCAGGATGGGGCGGTATAAAAATCTACTAAATAAATAAATAAATAAATAAACCCCCCAGGGTGCGGAATGGGGTCCTCTCCTTCCGAACCCAACTAAACCACAGCCTCCCGGGGAGAGGAGGCTCGGAGATCAGAACTCGTCAGGTTTGGAAAGCAGATCGAGGTTTATAAAGTAAACTAGAACCAATGGGCTCAAATGACAAGAAAGCAGATTTCGGTTAAAACGTTGGGAAGAGCTTCCTAGTGGTAAGAGCTGTTTGACAGTGGAGCTGGCTGCCTAGGGCGATGGTGATCTCTCCTTCACTGGAAGTTTTCAAACGGAGGCTGGACGGCCCATCTGTCGGGGATGCTGTCGCTGTGGATTTCCTGCACTGAGCAGGGGGTCAGACTAGATGACCTCTGGATAACCTTCCAACTCTATGATTCTATGGAAGTCCTGTGTGGTGCAAAGCCAGTCAAACAGGGAGCGGTTATTTTTTCACCTCCTCTCCTAACACTAGAACTAGGGACACCAAATGAAATCAACTGCCAGCAGTTTTTAAAAAACAAAAAAACAACCCCCCACAGAAAGGTAGTAGCACTTTTTTTCCCATTCAGCCTACAATTAACCTGCGGAACTCAATGCCAGGGGATATTGCGAAGGCCGATAGCCCACCATGATTCATCAAAGGGTTGATGCGCTCTTAGAGAAAGGAGGAAGACGAGAAGGACGTGCAAGCTTTATTCGGCACAGGAGGAAGAGCACCCGGAATATCATGTTGAGTTTGGGGCCCTGCGCTTCAAGAAAGAGATTGACCAATCAGAAAGATTCAGAGGCGCGCAGCTAGGATAAGAAAGGAGCTGGAAGGCAAGGCACAATAGGGGGAAAGGCTGGAAGAATTCTGATGTTTAGGGTGACGGAACCTCAGGCCCGGGGGCCAAATGGCTAGTTTTTATTTGACCCCGTTCCAGTGTCTGGATCTGACCCCTTGGATCTAGTTCCTATCCCCAAGTACTGAACAATAATCATAATCATAATCATAATAATAAGCTCAGGGTACGGGAGCAGAGCTGAGGGGATGCACAGAGCGACAGGAAGCAGATCCATGAATGGATGCTCCTCTTCCTCAACGCTCTGCTCCCAACTGCTGTGCAGCCCCTCAGAACTCGGATCCATTTCCAAAGGGTCTTCGAGAACGGGAAGGGGTTCCTCGTCCCAGGTCTAGAGAACAGAAGACTAAGGGGGACATGGTAGCAGATTCCAAGGCTTAAAAGAACGGCCACAGAAGAGAAGATGAACACGTGTTCTGTGCCGTCACAGACGGTCGACCCAGAGGGGACAGGGAGGGTTAAACTGCAACAAGGACAATTTCAGTTAGAGATACTAGGAAAAACTTCCTAACTGAGAACTGGCAGACAATGGAATAAGTTGCCCGGGGAGAGTGTGAAACCTCCCCTCCTGAGACCCGTTTGCAAAACCCGGCTGGAAGAACATCCATCCGCGAGGCTGTGGGTGGAGGATTTGCTGCCTTGGAGCAGGGGGTGGGTCTAGATGACCAGGCTCCGATGTCCCTTCCAGCCCTATGATTCTGGAGGGAGCGCCCTCCTGCGGGGAGCATCCGCTAGCCTTGTCCGTACGACGAGAGCTCGCAGGGAAGACGTTCTCGGTTGCTGCCCCAGTGCTATGGAACTCCCTTCCCCTGGAGGGTCAGTTGAGCCCGAGAATCTTCCGGAGGCGCTGTACGGCCTTTTTTGTTGGAAAAAAAGCATTTGGCAGGTGGGGATAGGGTGGGGCTTTGGTGGGTAGTTGGGGGGGGGGGAGGGGTGGGGGAATTGGGAGGCAGGATTGGGTGGGTTTGGTGGGGGGTTGTGCGGGGAGAATTGGGAGGCAGGATTGGGTGGGTTTTCTGGGGGGTTATGGGGGGAGAATTGGGAGGCAGGATTGGGTGGTTTTGGTGGGGGGGTTGGGGGGGAGGGG
>QEPC01005600.1:198780-209819 GCA_003113815.1 Sphenodon punctatus | reverse complement strand
CCCCCCGTTTCTCAGCTCTTCCCCCCTCATGCTCACATCCCTGCCACTGGGTTTGGAATTTCATTATCACGCTCTCCCCGGTCTCTTCCAGATCTTTAGCAAAGGTGGGAAATTATCAGCTCCGTGAAGTCAAACTAGATTCAGCCGCTTCACAGCTCCATCCTCTCCATTTACCACTCTCCTTGCTTACAGACTATATCCCACTAGGGCCAGACTCCTCCTCAAAACCTACATCCTCCACCTGCCCCTCAACGGACCCCCAAGAGTCATCCAGCCTAAAGCAAAAGCATTCGTTCGTTCATTCATTCATTCATTTTGATTTTAATAAAAAACACAACATACAAAATAAAATCCATAAAATGCTGCTAATACCTCCCCAAACCCAGGATCTACCCCTGCCCGTTAAATGCCTGGCCAAATAAAGCCACCTTCCGCTGCTTCCAAAAGCAGCTCACCTCCTCATCCTACAGAGTAGGATTTCACTACTCTGGGGGGTGCCTTTAGACATAACATCAACGGGCGTCTGAATGTGTGTTTTCACCTTGATATGAACCCCGGTTTGGCCCGGTGTTCACCATGTGGGGCTGCTTCAACACACAGCCCGTCTTGGGGCAAATCGGTGTTTTGCTCGCCACCCGATCTCGGTACGCCAGCGTTGCTGCCTCGTTCCCTGTGTTGTACCTGCTAACACGCCACGCGATAACATTAGACACAACACTGGCCATGAGTCCAGCGGGAATACGCACATTATCCTCGCGATGCAATGGCGTTCCACGAGTGACCAAATTGGTGTTGGGATTGTTATGGTGCTTACGGCCTAGGGGATTTTGGCACCCGATCTTTGTTATGTCTAAAGACACCCTCTGTCCAATGCACAAGCTTGTCGGTGGGAGAACTGCGCTTCTGCCTTTTCGACGAGATGGGAGTTGCGCGCCATTTGAGTAGCGCACGCTCCTGCCGTGGCCAAAGGAGCCCTGTGGGAAAGCAGCCTAAGGCTTTGCCGACCCTCCATGGCTAGGGAGTTCCAAAGCCGTGGAGCAGTCTCCGAGAACGCCTCTCCGCGTGCCTGAGTTGCATGGACCTGGGCCAATGGTGGAACTTGCTAGAGGGTGCTCGCGGTTGATCTTAGAGGCTGCGGAGGGACAGAAGAGACAAGATTCACTGTACCTTATGGGTAGGGAACCTTTTCCCTCCTAGGGGGCCGCTTTGACAAATTAGTGCAAGATCCACAAGTCAGATAGGAGTTGGGGGCCGGGGGGAGCTTAAGGGAGATGCTCAGGAGGGTGAAGGAAGGGGTGGGGGGGGGGCGGGAACGGGCCAGATCATAGATCTGTGCCATGGACTCATCCCCTGTCCTCTACTGCATGCCCTCATCTCTGCTCCTTTCTCTTGAGCTCACTCTTTATGATTTATTAAGTATTTATTTATATAGCACAAGCAATGTACCTGGTACTGAATAATCATTAACGAGAGACAGGTCCCTGGGGCAAATCAACTCTCTCGTATGCACACACGTTCAAAAGGCAGTAATGTCCCCTTGCACTATCCAGGGCTCTTCTTACCAGTCCCAGACTGGAGGCGGCTAGCAGGCATGAGCAGTGCCGCACGGCGCCAGGAGAGGAGCCATGCAGATGCATGCCTCTCTGGGGGCAGCATCGTGCCCCTCAGAGCGAAAGGCAGGGTTCAACAGACATAAGAACACAAGACGCGCCCTACTGGGTCAGACTAATGGTTCACCCAGCCCATCCAAGGCTTCATTTCAGTTTCCGTTTGAAAAGGCATTTGGTAGGCGGGGATACGGGACTGCGGTGGTTTGGGGGTTGGGCTATGGGGGGCTGGGAATGGGTATTGGAGAGTATGAAACTCCTGTTTCATACAACTGTAGAGAGGCAGGGTGGGTCAGTAATTGCGGTGCTAGCTGGAACACAGGGTTCCATTCCCTGCTGTGACAACCTCTGAGGTAGGAGGCATGGCTACTGGGGCAGGCTTGGAGCCCAAAAAATCAGTTTAAAAAAAATAAAAGTACTGCACCCAGTATCCTGTCTCCAACAGTGGCCCCCCTTGGTCACTTGGGAGAAGTCCCCAACAGATGATCATGGAGCGATCCGTTCCCTGCTGTTCACTCCCAGCTCCCGACAGTCAAGAGATTAAATCCCCTGAACTACTTGTCTAACAGCCGTTAGTGGACTGACCCACCAAGAACAAATCCAATTCTTGTTAAGACCCAGTTCTGTTTCTGGCAGGATGGAAATAAGGAGCTGCCTGAGTCAGACCAACGGTCCATCTTAGCCCAGTATTGTCACAACCTGACACGGCAGTTTCAAATCTAGCTCCCCAGGGTCTCCAGCAGAGGCCTCACCCAGGCGTGCTACCTGAGACCCTCCAGGATCTCTGGCAGAGGCCTCACCCAGGCGTGCTACCTGAGACCCTCCAGGATCCCCGGCAGAGGCCTCACCCAGGCGTGCTACCTGAGACCCTCCAGGATCCCCGGCAGAGGCCTCACCCAGGCGTGCTACCTGAGACCCTCCAGGATCCCCGGCAGAGGCCTCACCCAGGCGTGCTACCTGAGACCCTCCAGGATCCCCGGCAGAGGCCTCACCCAGGCGTGCTACCTGAGACCCTCCAGGATCCCCGGCAGAGGCCTCACCCAGGCGTGCTACCTGAGACCCTCCAGGATCCCCGGCAGAGGCCTCACCCAGGCGTGCTACCTGAGACCCTCCAGGATCCCCGGCAGAGGCCTCACCCAGGCGTGCTACCTGAGACCCTCCAGGATCCCCGGCAGAGGCCTCACCCAGGCGTGCTACCTGAGACCCTCCAGGATCCCCGGCAGAGGCCTCACCCAGGCGTGCTACCTGAGACCCTCCAGGATCCCCGGCAGAGGCCTCACCCAGGCGTGCTACCTGAGACCCTCCAGGATCCCCGGCAGAGGCCTCACCCAGGCGTGCTACCTGAGACCCTCCAGGATCCCCGGCAGAGGCCTCACCCAGGCGTGCTACCTGAGACCCTCCAGGATCCCCGGCAGAGGCCTCACCCAGGCGTGCTACCTGAGACCCTCCAGGATCCCCGGCAGAGGCCTCACCCAGGCGTGCTACCTGAGACCCTCCAGGATCCCCGGCAGAGGCCTCACCCAGGCGTGCTACCTGAGACCCTCCAGGATCCCCGGCAGAGGCCTCACCCAGGCGTGCTACCTGAGACCCTCCAGGATCCCCGGCAGAGGCCTCACCCAGGCGTGCTACCTGAGACCCTCCAGGATCCCCGGCAGAGGCCTCACCCAGGCGTGCTACCTGAGACCCTCCAGGATTCCCAGCAGAGGCCTCACCCAGACGTCCTACCAGAGATCCTGAATCAGAGATGCCGGGGATTGAACGTGGGACCGTACACATGCAAAGCACCATGTCCCACCCATGATGAAACGCTTTCCATCAGAATCCCAAGGTCCCACCTTCTCTCACCATCATTCAGTCTTTGCTGGGTCCGCTGGGACCCAAATGCTTTAGACCCCGAGGCAGTCACTTTCCTTATCCCGCTTATCGGTACGCCACTGTGGGACCTCACTTGGGATCTTCAGGCCCAATTTGAGACCCTCTGACCCAAATCATCCCAAAAGATGAATCCACAGAATTGAAGAATACAGTCCAGGATAAATCCCAAGTCCAGTGTGTCCCGAGCAGACAGCGGGATCAAACCAATGGCTGAGATGACATCACTCAAATGAATGAGTCATAGCCTACCTTTCTGGTCAGCTTTATTGCAGTGTCCCCCCCTCCTAGCTGCCTCCCCCTTTCTAGGGTTTATCGTTCACCTTCAGCCGGAGGGTGGTGACAATCCCATAACCCTGCTTTGTTAGCGCAAGCTGTGACTGCCAGGAGTCCAGGTTTAGCAATGGGAGGCAGGGGAGGTAGGCAGAGAGAGATAATTCTCCTTCTCCATCGATTTCACAGCTCTATTTATTTTGGGCTCCGACCAGCTGCCTCGCCAAAATAAGCCTTGCTCGGTATTTGGAGCAAGGGCTGCATGGCTGCCGTGCCCAGAGACAAGAGCTCTGAACGGAAGAAGGGTGGGCCAGCTCCTCTCCTTTGGCCTCTCTCCTCCCCTCTCCAGCTGGCCTACAACCTGCTCCATAATGGTCAGCACACCCAGCAGAGGCACGGCAAAACCATGCTGGGCTCCGGCTGCGGAAGATCTCCAGGGTGGGGAGCAGAGGGCAGGATCTCCAGGGTGGAGGCTTTGGGCTTGTCAGTTTTGCAGTAGGACTTTGGCGTGTCAGTTTCATCTGTGGGGGAAGTTTGCCTTGTCAGTTTTACCAGCAAAGCTTTTGGGTTTCCTCTATTTATGTCCCCCCCGCTCCTAATCGAAGTGGTCCATATGGTAGCACCACAAACACAGAACCACCATGGGATGATACGGCAGTACCGCAGGGCTGATTCCCACCCCCCGTGGCTGACATAACATGTGGAGCCCACGGCTCAGTAAGTTCACAGCTAAGACATGCTGTAAACCCTGGGCCAGATCCAACACCACCCCCACCCCCAAAATGGGTATATTCGACGAATTTCCAGTACCCGAATCAACCAGAAAACCTTGGTTCCGGATAGTACCGAATTGTGACTCGATTGTCAGGTAGAGGGGGGAGGAAGGGGTGCCTGTCCAGGAGAAACAACAGGAACAAGCCTAACAAGAGAATAACACGCACAACAGTGGTGGCAGGAACACGGGCCGCTCACAGTCCTCGCGGCCAGTTCCCCTAAGGGAATAGGTTGCCCGTCAGGATAGTAATTGGGCCAAAGTATCCCACAAGGGATTAGGCCCCTATCATCATAGGGCGCCGGACAGATACACTGGAGTGCCCTGCCCACCGTTCAACCACCCCCACAGTACAAATGCTCATCACAGGGGAAGGACAATTCCGTGTTCCACGTGAGGGTTTGGAGGGGAAGGGATTCCCAGGACCACAGGGTAGGAGAAGGGCACAAGCTTACTGGGAGAGGGGAAGGGAGGAACCCTGGAAGGGGGGGGCATGTGCACACTCCACGCACTCTCCCACTCTTGCACTCAAGGGAAAAACAAGAAGGACTCACTCACTCTCCACGCCAGGCCAAGAGCAACACTCCACACGTCACTCCGGGAAAGGAAGGAAAAGGGGGACCTAAGAAGGGCAACTTGGCTGGATAGAAGGCTTCAATCGATGTCACTCCAGGGCCAGTCTCTGATCGCCGGCGCTGTGTGCTTCGCAGCGCCGGCATTTCTATTGCTTGCCACGCCCCCCCGGACATGCCCTGAGGCGCTGTGAACGCCGCAACGCTGCTGGTCCCGCCCCCGCGTTGGCGGGGAAACACTTGCGGGGTCTGCTGCAAGGTGCTGCGGCGTGCGGGGATCTCCTGCATCCGGGCCGTCAGTCGCGGGTTCGGTCGTGGAGCTGGGGCAGGTATCAGCTGTTCTGAGCTGGGGGCGCGCTGCGGGCGTCCGGGCGCAGCCTTTGATCCGCACCCGGGGGCGCACCCCTGTGGCACCGATTCAGGCACCCGCTGTCCCAGAAGGTTGATTTCTGGTCCCAGAAGGTTGACTCCCAGTACTGATTTTTCACCTCCGATACAAATATTTGATTTCTGACACATTTTTAAATTTCCCATCTTGGAAAGTCGACTTCGGTCCTGTTTTTTTTAAATTTCCAGCCTGATTTTTCAGGTTGGCGGTATACCGACGGATCATTGGAAACTCAAAAAAACAGTACTGGAAATGACCGATTTTCTGAGTTTCTGAGTACCTGTTCAGTGACAAGGTAGCCTGTGCGATACTCAAAAAAGCAGGTATTACCAACAAGTACTACTTTAAGTAAGGGGTGGGCCATGTCTCAGGTGGTAGAGCACATGCTTTGCATGTATAAGGTCCCAAGTTGCATCTCCGATTCAGGATCTCGGGTAGCACGCCTGGGTGAGGCCTCTGCTGGGGATCCTGGAGGGTCTCGGGTAGCACGCCTGGGTGAGGCCTCTGCCGGGGATCCTGGAGGGTCTCGGGTAGCACGTCTGAGTGAGGCCTCTGCCGGGGATCCTGGAGGGTCTCGGGTAGCACGTCTGGGTGAGGCCTCTGCCGGGGATCCTGGAGGGTCTCGGGTAGCACGCCTGGGTGAGGCCTCTGCCGGGGATCCTGGAGGGTCTCGGGTAGCACGCCTGGGTGAGGCCTCTGCCGGGGATCCTGGAGGGTCTCGGGTAGCACGCCTGGGTGAGGCCTCTGCCGGGGATCCTGGAGGGTCTCGGGTAGCACGCCTGGGTGAGGCCTCTGCCGGGGATCCTGGAGGGTCTCGGGTAGCACGCCTGGGTGAGGCCTCTGCCGGGGATCCTGGAGGGTCTCGGGTAGCACGCCTGGGTGAGGCCTCTGCCGGGGATCCTGGAGGGTCTCGGGTAGCACGCCTGGGTGAGGCCTCTGCCGGGGATCCTGGAGGGTCTCGGGTAGCACGCCTGGGTGAGGCCTCTGCCGGGGATCCTGGAGGGTCTCGGGTAGCACGCCTGGGTGAGGCCTCTGCCGGGGATCCTGGAGGGTCTCGGGTAGCACGCCTGGGTGAGGCCTCTGCCGGGGATCCTGGAGGGTCTCGGGTAGCACGCCTGGGTGAGGCCTCTGCCGGGGATCCTGGAGGGTCTCGGGTAGCACGCCTGGGTGAGGCCTCTGCCGGGGATCCTGGAGGGTCTCGGGTAGCACGCCTGGGTGAGGCCTCTGCCGGGGATCCTGGAGGGTCTCGGGTAGCACGCCTGGGTGAGGCCTCTGCCGGGGATCCTGGAGGGTCTCGGGTAGCACGTCTGGGTGAGGCCTCTGCCGGAGACCCTGGAGAGCTGCATTTGAGACCCTGCTGCTGTGTCACATTGTGACAATACTGGGTTAAATGGACCATTGGCCGGACTCTGTTAGGCAGCTCCTTAAGTATCTTTTTCAGCTCAAGTCCCCAAATTTCCATGGTCCAAAGAGGGAGAAGCCCTGTCCCTCTTGGCCAATAAGCTCTGCCCCTCAACAAATAAACTCCACCCCCTCACACACTCACACACACACATACACCCCCCCCCTGCCCCCGGCCTGGCCTTTTCTTTCCACACGCCCCATCTCATTCCCCTGCCTCTAGCAAGCTGGCTTGTCTCAGCAGGTCGCAGCTTTGCCTGCAGGGTCCCCATTTCCTCCTAGGAGTCCCAGGCAGCTTCACAAAGTTGTGCCCCGTGTTACGTCGGTGATCCCGGACACCAGTTCGAATCCAGACCTGCTTTGTAGTGCCCCAAAATCTGCTACCATCGCTCAGCCCGTGTGAAGTGAATTGCTGCCTCTCAAACCAGCCCCTTGCGAGCAGGCCTGCAGGGGACGAAGCCCATAAATGCCGTTGCCACCAGTGACTCCCTTGGCCCCGGCAGCCATAGCGAAGTCACTGTCTGACTCTGAAGAAAAGGCCGTATCGCTGAGGTGGCCTGAGATGTAATGGACAATGATGGTGCCCTTCAACTCATCCCTGGCTTTTGTCTCCCTCCCTCCCGACTTCTCCTCTCCATCCCATCCCAATCTCTCTCACTCCTCCCCGCCCCGTTGCCCTGCTCCATCCTCCATCGTCTCCTCCCGGCTCCCAGAATCCTTTGCGACAGCACCTGAGAACCAAAGTTTTCTCTCACACCCTCTAGCAAACCAGCAGGACATGCTTGGGGTGCCCCACCAGCCTCATCCCCATGCAGGGGAGGGGGGGGGGCGGTTGTGAACTACCCGCACCATGGGCTGCCGGTGCTCCAGCGCCACACACGGCTGTGCCAAGGCCTCCTCAGGGGGTGGCTACCCTGCCACGGCCCACACGCTGCATGTTTCTCCTCGGCACCCAACCCCACCTCGGGCACAGCCGGCCCCAACTTCATTTAGCCTGGAACACTTTCTCCCACCAGCCCCACATGGAGTTCACCCAGACCCCCCCACCCCCCAAGTAGCACGAGAGAAAAGTCCCACTTACTGTACGGCCATCCGGCTGCGCACAGCCTCTCCCCTGGCTGAGTCAGTTCGAACTGCACAGAGACTTCCTGGCTTCAACCAGGAGCATGCCGAGAGAGATTTGCATATTGCAAAGGCGGGGGAAGCATCATCTCTCTCTCACACACACACACACAGGAGAGGGAGAGGAAGAGTTCTCACTGTACAAAGGGGAAAAGAGGGAGGGGGTGAGATTCACTTCAAAGAGGTAAAAAAAAAACCCACCTTCCTTGGTCATTCAGGAGAGGCTGCCCAGAAAAAGGGCGCACCTTATCTGTTTTTACAGGATCATAGTTAATCCGAATTAGTTTTTAATCCAGATCCATCAATCTGTGGTTATTATTCAGGAGTAACTGTTTACACGATCATTTTTAATCAGGAATAAGAATTAATCCCGATTTGCAGTGTAAACAGGTTAATCCAGATTAGGAGTCACAAGGAAGACTGCGAAATCCCATGGTGCCGCGCAACCAGATTTCAGCATCCTCTTTCACAGCAAAAGATACAGCAGTCACCTTGCAAAATGGAGGGATCCTCACCTCGGTGAGGTAGATTTTAAATTGGGCATGCCAAGCAGAGACTGCTGGGGAAACTGCAGGATACCATAGAGATGTGGATGGCTAGAGGGGAGACATATCTGTCTGCAGTACTCTATGGTGTCTGGGACTCAATCCAAATTCACCATTCACATGATCACTTAAGGGCGGGGTATAAATGTGAATAAATAAATATATAAATAAATAAAATAAAAATAAATTCTTGAAAATTAGGTTTCCAGAATTTGGGTTCAGTAATTTGGACTATAGTGTCCACACGATCGCCTTAATTCGGATTAAGAACCGCTTAATCTGGATCAATGCACATGTAAAAACACCCTTCATGTCTGCTGTTGGCATGTTTCTTCTGGGGTGCACTAACACACACACACACACAAACAAACACCCCCCTTTTCTGCAAAGCCTGATGCAGCAATATGCTAAATGTACATCCACACAGGACCCATACATTGCCCCACAAAGAACCCCCCAACAGGACCAGTCTTACCACAAGGAGACTGCACTGGGCCCTTCTATTTTCTCTATTTCAGTGGCCCATGTTTTCACCATGCTGGGGTGAGGGGGCCCACTCCCTCCCAATGAGACCCCAAACACGACCATCTCTAGAAATCCCACGGAAGTTGCCTTTGGGGTGGGGCTGGAGCCACAGGGAAGAAGCGGGTCCACGGGCCCCCCGCTTTGCACTGGGGGCCCACACATTCAAAGGCCAGCCCTGTCCCCTCAATTCATGGTGTCCATGAGCAAACCAGAAATGACAATCTAAGTGTGGAAGCACTGTTGTAAAACACAAGCCCCCGGAGAACCCTGGCCATAGAAGTAGGCTTGCTACACTCATCACCCTCCAAGAGGAAACTAGTGTGGGGTGAGAGAGGCCGTGACACCAGAAGAGAGAGGGGCTGCGGGGAACAACCCTCATTTGCTGTAATCCAGTCCCTTATGATGCCTTGTGACACGATGCTGCTTTGCAGGGGATGGAGCTAGAGTGAGAAGGAGGTGGGAACATCCCTATGGCCCGGCCCTCTTTTCTGACATGGTCGCCACCGGATGCCCTGATTCTCCAGTTGAACCCGCGAAACTGGGGATTCCCCCAGACTGGCAACCCTGGGTTAAAGCCTGGCATCTCCAACCCAGGATGATGGTAACCCTACATCGAGGGGCTACAGAGATTCCAGAGGGCCCACCAACAAAATAGAAACAGTGACTTAAAACCTGCCTTTTCCACCACGCTTTCCCTAGCGCTTCATCCCACAGAAGCATGCAGGAGAGCGGTCAGGTCTGCCCCCAAGTCCTCTGCTCTAGTCTGTGCTGCAGCTAAACAGTTCATTCTTCACTGCTCACTCCCCCGCCCCCGGGTGCTTTGGGAGAGCACAGTGTGCTTAAAGGAGCCGGTTGTCAGTGTGCAGCAAGGAACCAGCTGTTTGGCAGTGGCACAGAGTGGCACATTCAGGGCAGAGAGGGAGGCATCGGGGCAGGCAAATCAGAAATGGCTGTGGACACACCACCCGATGTCTTTCAATAAAACGTTAGCCACAGGGAGAGGGAAAACACTCGACTGCTGCCGCCAAGACATCCTAGCAGCCAACAAGGAGTTAATGGGGGGCAGACCTGTTGCCAAAAATAGTGATGGTGGTTAGACACGACGCACGGTCACGTGGAAACCATCTTAAGCACCCAATCCCCGTTGCATCTAAAGACACCCAGTCTTATCCTTCAAGTTCCCCCCCGGTTAAGCGAATGCACCTGCAACATCATGAATATCTCCCTGTCTCCCCCTCTCTCTTGTCCATCGTCAATTGTAAGCTTCTTGGGGCAGGGGCCTATGCCTGATCACTTCACGACTGTTATCGCTGATAACAGGCAGAACAGACTGAGGCTCAATCCTGATAAGACGGAGGTGGTGGTGGTGGGGAGGGCGAGGGAGGTACTGGCTCCCCTGGTAGGGGGGCGGGGGTCCGCCCTCCTGTAACCCAGCAGGTTCGGAATCTGGGGGTGGTGTTGGACTCGGGGCTCCGTCTGGATCGGCAGGTAGAGATGGTGGCTAAGGCCGCCTTCCGCCAGCTGTATCTGGTACGGAGGCTGTGTCCGTACATTTCCAGGCCCGACCTGGCCACCCTCATTCATGCCTTCATCACCTCGAGGCTAGACTACTGCAACGCGCTGTACGTGGGGCTTCCCTTGTTTCTGGTTCGGAGGCTGCAGCTGGTGCAGAATGCAGCGGCCCGTCTCCTTATGAGGACGGGTCGCCGGGAGCACATTACACCGGTGCTCCGCACTCTGCACTGGCTGCCGATAGCGTACCGAGCCCGATTCCAGGTGCTAGCGTTGATCTATAAAGCCCTACACGGTCTGGGTCCCTCATACCTTGGGGACTGCCTCGCCCACCGCGCCTCAGAGCGATCCCTGCGGTCTACCGGGGGCACCTTCCTGGAGGTCCCCCGTGTAAGGCGGGGGGGCCACAATGGAGAGGGCGTTCTCGGTGGCCGGGCCGAGGCTCTGGAA